>JAVYIG010007548.1:0-100606 GCA_035222895.1 Strongylocentrotus droebachiensis
CATATTAATATAATTAACTGAAATGTAAATTAGTACTTATGATGCACTGTTACCACATGTTTGTAGATCCTTGTTTAGATAATGTCCCTGATCGCATTCCAATGAGATGTCTCCAAGGAGTAGAGTTGCTTCCGGTTTAAACTGCTGATGTCCAGGTTCCTCAAGAACGTCCTCTCCCTCCTCCATAGTCCCTTCTGTGTCATCGGCTTCCATGATGTGGTGCTGAATGTGACTGTGTACGTGTTGTGCAAGACGATGAAGGATTTCCTCAGCCCCTTTAACTTCTCCGTCAATACCACGATTGTGATTGTTTGAGGGAGAAACCCGGAGCAACTAAGAGACAAAAAGAGACTTGTGTAAAATATAATATCTCATTTTATTCCCTGAAAATAAATTTACACCCACTGACATCATCTACAAATTACCTTAGTGAGAATTCGTGAAGAAAATGTATCTAATTACTTATAGCACGTCCTAGTGTTAAAACAAAATTTGCATCTTTATTTAAAAGATATAGACAACAAGAAATGCATGATAATTTAGATTTCTAGCCTATCAAATCGCATTTGTTTTGATTTAAATTAATATTTTTATGCAGGTTTTCTATCTTAATTTCTTTTTTTTTATTTTTAGGATCTTATGAACTGAAGAAAAAAAAACAATAAAATGTTAACTGTTGTGGACACATGGATTTCCAATGAGGTAGACAATGCCACTTAAGCTATGGTCACAAATCAGAGCGGCGACCGACCGATTAGTTGCCTGCTCGGTCGCCGCTGGAATTTAGGCATCGCCCAGCGATTTTTGGAGAAGTCGAGCAGGCTGTAGAGCCCCAGCGGGGCCTGGGCGGTGCCCTGACGATTTCCCGTCGGTCGCCGGAATTAGCGGAGCTTTTCCGCGCGGTGTCCCGGCAGTGACCGACCGGTGACCCACCGATTCCCGAGCAGTCTCTCACCGGCCGCCGGCTGATTTTAAAGATATTGCACGGCGGCCGGCCAGTGATCGGCGGGGCTCCAAAATACGCTCGGTGCCCGGCCGGTCGCTGCCCGGCACCGAACTAATCGAGCGTTCGCCGCCGAGCGATTTAGGTCGAAAATCGAAGCCGCTAGGTTAAAGGCTGCCGACCGATTTTGGACTCGCCGCCCAGTGACCGACTGATCTCCCAGCGGCGACCGGGCGGCGACTGCATATTGCTCCGATCGTCTCATTTTCGCTCGCCTTAACATTGCCAGCACAAACCACTGACCTCTACCTCCTGGACGGATCATCGCCCTTTTCCATTCACTATACGTTACGTACTAAAAGGTTGTATTGTCTGACCGGTCATGAATATTCATGTTTTTGCTAAACTCGGCAAAAATGTTTGCTTTTACTAAATGGAAAAATGACGATGGGGGGTTGGATGAAATGGACATAATGAACCAAGCAGAAGTGATCTATGATAATTCATGCTTCTTATCCTTTGTGTGCTTGACCTATAATCTTAAAATCGCCTGGCAAACTGAGTCCAAAGTTCAACTTGTTTCACATGTTTACTATAGGCAATGACGAGCTTGCAACCTATTTTGATCAAATTACGTTGGGTGAACTTTCAAAAGTCAATTGGACATGAGGGTTCCACTCAAAGAGCTAGTGATAACATAGGTCGGGGTGGATGTGCTTTTCATTTAAACAAAAAATGAATTTTTAACGATTTTTGTTGGTACAATTCCATAGGCTAACATGTATGGCTGCTGACTCTGACGATAGGGGGCATTGTGAAATGAGACTAAATGGAGCTATATGGCTCGACAGCCTTTGACCTAGCGGCTTCGATTTTTGAGCTAAATCGCTCGACGGTGAACGCTCGATTAGGTCGGCGCCCGGGCGGCGACCGTCCGGCCACCGAGCGTAGGCTGCGGCGAGTGAAAGTGAGCAGGCGCCGCCCGAATTTCAACTCCGCGCTAAAACTTCAGCAGCGACCGAGCGATGCCTTAAAAACGGGCGGTGCTTGAGCGGCCGCCGCTCGGTGGCCGCGCAAAATTGGCTAAAAACTCGCCGCTCGGCCGCCGAGCAGGCTACTTTTGGGTAATGTGACCATAGCATAAAATGTTGTTAATTTTGTTATCAAATAGATATAAAACTTAAACTTTATGAGCCATTTCTATTACCATAGTAACCTTCATGTCAGATCCTTCGCTATGTGATGCCATTTCAATGTTGGTGTCAGAAATGGAGCGCCTTCTACGACCGGTCAAGCTATCGCAGGATACATTCACATTGTCAACTGTACACAGGTGATTGTCTGTGCAAATATCATGGAAATAACTCTGCTGTATGGTCTGAAGAAACTTTGTAGCTATTGTCTCCGTGATTGCCGTGTCATGGTGAGAGCATGGTGACGGGTAGTACATTGTCAGGGGTAGATTATGGCTTGATGACCTTGTTTCTGAAAGTAAAGTAGAGATAATATAATTTGCAAATTGAAGTGTTAAACGGACAAGCGATCCTTAAAAGAACAAACGATCATATGCGAAACACATGATCGCATTCCGCATACTCGACTGCTTATGCCTGGATTACATTTGGCCTGCGATTAGTCTACAGAGCCCGTATCCTGCCCGTATCCCCTTTTTCGCGCGGCCTCCGTACGGAGGCAGGAGGCGGCCGTGAGATTTTCGTACGGATTCACGGGCTCCGCGGGGCTCTGCGACCTCTACGATTTTGTTTCGCAGATAGTTATACAAATTTGAAAAATCGTAAGCCCGTAGTCCGTTGACATGTCGTAGGTGTCATTGCACAATCCCCGTACGGGCATCACGCGGAGGACCTGCGCTGATCGTGCAGCAAACGCAGGATTTTCCGGTGAACATGGAGGCAAAAAAAAATCGCTTAAGAACGGCACGGTGGTTGCACGGTCACCGCGTCTTGTCCGCGCAACCTTTGCACGGAAGCTGCATGGGCTCCGTACGATTTCCTTGCGGAGGCTGCGGAGACAACTCGGATACTGCATTGCAATTGCACGATATCCGTACAATCTCCGAGCAGCCTCTGTACGGATTTGTCCCGGCCTGCCCCCGAAAGCCAATACAAGAAATGGCACGATGCTCGAAGATAATGTAAACACAAACATCGTAGCCCGTAGCCTCGATGCCTCCCAAATCGCACGAAAAATCGTAGACTAATTTATCATACGGCGCCCGGGGCATAATGTAATCCAGGCATAATGAGGCTTTCACATATACACTCCGGGGACCGTACGGCGAGTAAAAACAGACATTTGGGGCCGGTTGCCGTAAAGTTCCTACGGGCGCCGTGGTGCTGAGTTGGCTGCTCCCAATTCCCCCGGCGTTTTTATCTGTTTTGTTCAATTCTCATGAAAAATCTTTACGGGCGCCTTGCGGTGCTCAAGGGTTCCGTACGTGTACCCTACAGCGCCCTCACGGGCCCCTCAAGAGCCACGTTAAATGATTTAACGTCATGACGTTAAATCGACCAATGAGACCGTTCTTTATATGTGATGCGAGGACCAGCCACACTAGTTAAATCACTACCGCCATAACATTGGTATACAGGCGGGCGCGCTATAGCCAGTGTGGCAGGTCATCGCATCGCATATAACGAACAGGCTCATTGGTTGATTTAACTTCATGACGTTTAATCGTTGGAATTACGTCGTGTAGTAATGAATTACAACACGACGTAATTATGTAGGTCGTTAATAATTTCAATTGCTACACGACCTTAATTATTTAACGTCATGACGTTAATTCATTTAACGTCATGACCTTAAACCGTTGGGCAGTAATTCGGAATCAGGTCGTGTAGTACTTTGAATTGCCACACGACGTAAATTTTTAGGTAGTGTGGTAAATCGAATTATGACACTACGTATATCCATGTTTTTGAGGGTCTCCTGCTTCCATAAAAGAGCTGGTGCGAAAACATGTCTCACCGACTACTCAAGATAATCCAGTGTGACAGTCATGAAATCATCTCTTCAGTGGACTGACCTCGAGACCCGGGCCTCGAGACCAGAAGAAATATTTTCCGACTCAACATTATGTACAAAGTCAACAAAAACCTCGTAGACGTTAACTGGAACCCTACTTAACCAGACCAACTTGTCACCTCACCCTTCCAGAGACCTAGAACCAATTTATCAATTTACTCAAAAAGCTTCTTCCATTGACTGTTAAACATTGGAACGACCTGCCTCATCACATCCTAGACGCCCCCAACATAGACATTTTTAGAACAAGGCTCTGCGACTAATTTTGTTACCTAATTGTAGTGCCTAAGGAGTCTTGTTTGGATTCTGTCGTATCTAATGGCCCGGTCACACTATATTGTATAGCAGTAACATATGCCGACGTATGTGAATTTTCACCAACACGCTAGTGCACGTTGACATAAGTTAGGGGTAGGTTTGGTTTAAGTTGTATACGTTAAAAGCACGCTGGTATAAGCTGGCATACGTTGTTGTACGCAAAGGCCGAAATAAATGTTTGTGCATACGACTACAAAACGTTAGGCATACGTTACACATAAGCTAGACACACGTAATGCGTTAGAGGTAGGTAACTCATACGTCGACATACGTTGGCATGAAGGTATAAAATACAGCTAACTGATTTATAACCTATGAGTAACTTACTTCTAGCCTATAATCTAACCTATATCTGACGTATCTGCAACGCATATGGACGTATCCAGACGTATTTGACGTATGGCTGACGATGGAGTAACTTATTGAACGTGTTTCTACCGAACTGGCGCAGTATAGGCGTTTTTCAAATTGTATGCATGCAAAGTAATTTATTGAAATTATTTAGAAGTAAGTTCTTTCATTCATAATTAATCTTTATTTTCAAATATGAAAACAGGAAATTTACACGTGGTCTTCGGCAATACGCCGAGCGCGCTGCGCATAGTTTTATCATAAGCTACTCATACTTTGGGCATAGGTCGAGCCGAGAGCGCTGGACATGCGCTGGCCATACGCTGTGATTCGCTGTCATACGCTGTCATAAGTTAGTGATAGGTTACTAATAGGTTAGACATACGATATGTATACATTCAATACGTTATGCATACGCCCAAATTATTCATGCTGCAGAATTGTCGATGTTTTTTTTTTTTTGGGGGGGGGGGGGCGTATGCTGACGTTTTGACATTATTTCATGAGTTTTCATACGCTAGCTATACGTTTCTCTAAAACGTCATAGTGTGACCGGGCCATAATGGAAGGTTTACAAATTTGATAGGTGATGAATTGGTTTATTGAATTTGGCTCTGGTTCTTACCTTTAAAGTCTTGCTATCAAGTTGAAAGTTCCAATAACACATCAAATCATTTACACTTTTTATTACAGAAATCAAAAGAGCAACCCGAAATGATTCTTTATATAATGCGAACTTATGATGATAGATTATATGAGCAGTATCAGTGTTATAATTTATTAAATGGTTCAGTAATCGTTTATTCTTTGAAGATATTGACGTGGAATTAAAACTGGCTTTGAAGGTGTCTTAGTCGAGTGAATTAAGCACGTAATAGGAAATGGGTTCGATCCCCTACATGGTACTAATGTTCTTTGGCAAGACATTTTTGTTTGTATTTGCCACTCCGTACCCATGGCGAAATCTTTTGTGATAGAAATCCGCATATGAACTCACAGCGACCATAGGGTAGGAATACTCCACAGCGAGTATAAATAGATGCACACTGTGTTCGTGAATGAATCCGATGACCAGGGTAATATATAAAATCCAGCGCTATATAAAATCCATATTTATTCGTTTTTTGTTTTAAAGGAAGCCAGGTTTAATTTCACATCAACAGCCAGAAAGAATAAACGATTTGTGCACCATTTAATAAATTCAAACAATGATACTGCGCATAAAACAAGGTAATGTTTAACAAACGATCTTAAAAACCTTTTCCCCCATTTTGTTAGATTCTTTATGACCTGTTTATACGTTGAAGTGTAAGTTTCACGTATTTTTCTCAATATTTCATAACGAAAGGGAAGAAAGTGCAAAATGAGTACACTTGACCTTAACGGGTAGTGAATAAAGGAGAAGAAAAACATTGTTTACCCTTTTTGTGCCAGGCTAGTACATGTTGTCAAATATTCTAATTACCATCAAGGATGATAAATAAAATCAAGCGTATGATTAAATACTTATGAGATGATTACACTTTGCCAGGTACCTGAACAGTCAGGAACAACATGTTGAGGAAACCATAATCCAGAGTTACCGCAGATGAACAATATCATTTTGCTTGCAGTTCCTTTCCTAGACCTTACACGTGGGACATCATAGCCATCTTCACAGAGAACACTGCAGTACCGACCAAAGGCAAATGTGTCGCAGGCCAGTGCTCCATGGGCAGGAATGGCAAGAGCTGGGCAGAAAACGGCTGCAGCGATAAACAAAATCACGCATAACATACTTTGAAATATTACTGTACATCTATGTTCCGTATTTTAATAATTCAATTAAACCTGAATCTGGGTCCAAGACCATTTTTTTAACAAAGGAAAACTTAGTCCTCAGCCTAACCTTCTGTTTTAAGCCAGATTATGAAGGAAAAAGGATTAAGCGGGTTCAATATTGAAAGAATAACGGGCTTATGATTTAATGTAACCCATTAGAGAGGAAATACAACCTGAATATAATTGTATTATCTCCACATTTCAGATATTATATATCCCAAACTAGCTAACCCCTTACCTACTGAAACTGATTGTAGCCAACAGGGTAAAGATTTTAATAATCTGGATTTATATAGACGAAATACCGTATGTGAGTGCTTTACAGATCTTATTACCCCGGTCATCAGATTCATCCATGCACAACAGAAATTGTACAATAATATTATGTGGGGATATTCTGTAATAACAACACATGACTATCAAATATTTATACAAATGTGTTGACAAGATTTGTTGTCAAACAAAAAGAAAGGAGATTATAATATAGGAGGCCTATACAAACAGTAAATTAATCAAATACCGACTTTATTTAAGTATTCATTTAATGTGTTAAAAATGAGGCCTGTGCTGCAATCATGGCAATACTGCTATTTCCCAACCCTTTTTGAATGTGATGAATATTTTGTTGGTGTCCATGTATTTCAAGTCGGTTGATGCACCCACTGGTCTTTAAAACTTTTTCGTTTTTCAATTACTGTTCTCATCTGATAGGTGTTCTGCATGCAATTTGATCAATCCGTTCACAGCTGAGAAATAATTGCGGTCACATATTGTGCCACATTTTGCGAATCTCATTGAATTTCTTTTTTCTTTCTTGATATTGTTGTGAAGCAATATTCTTGTATACAGGTCACCTGCGTTCCATTTTAAAGCATAATTTTGTAAAGGAATCTCAATTGGCAAATTGATCATTATAAAACGAATAACTTACGTGTTATTTTGAAGTGCATTCTGCACGCTGCCTGCAAACTACTGTCTGGGTCGGTAACAAGGCACATGATGTCATGATCTCCCCAGGGAAGTTCTACAGGACTTCTGGGAGTGTTGCAAGATGTCACCAACTCAACACCGGGCATATCCATGTACGTGGGTTTTTCCCAGTCGACAAGACTGACTCTTTCACTTGTAATAATTTCACGGCCAGATGGGCATGAGGTGATAATGGGTTGAACTTCATCTGGGAAACAGATAGTGGTGATTTATGATAGTTATTTCAAACAATTATTACCTCATAAGCACTTACACGCGTTTTAAAATATCCATATGCTAAGAGAAGTGTATGCACAAAAGTAAGGTCATTTCACGTTTAAGCTTTGTTACTTTGATTGCAAATAATGCTTTTGTAGGCAAAGTTGTTACAGTTTGTTGCTTTTGGATGCAACTATTCAAACCAGTAACCGTTTCCACCCGAAGTTAGTTTGGAAAATGGAGTTATTTTTTAATTTCAAACTCGTTAGTGTATGAACAATTAATACTTACTAGTGATGTCAATATGGAAGACGCAAGACACACTATTCCCTGCATCATCAGTGAATGTGTATGTACATGTCGTATCAGACGTGAAGATGTAGGGGGACGTTAAATCTAGGGGGTCAGTGGTTACTCGGAGTTCCATGTCAAAGTTATCTTCTGCTGATGGGTAAACAAAACTTTCCTCCACACCCCAATACTCGGTACGAGTAGTCAAGATATGTGGTGGGCAAAAGGTGAGTGTAGGAGGAACGTCATCTGCAAAGAAAGAAATATGCAAGCATTATTAGAACTATGAGTTGCTTTTGTATGTGGTAGAATTTGAATTACGGAGATAGGGGTAGGGGGGGGGGTAGTACCGCTAATAGTACGGTAGTATAGTCCTAGCGTTAAAGGGCAATCCAACCCTCGTATTAGGTTTATTTCTATGAAAGCAGAAAAATGAGTTTAAAGTAAATAGGACCAATAAAAAGAGTTTGTTTAATGTTTGAAATACTAGTATGCGATCACCAAGTCTATGTAAATTTCAAACTGACATTTTGGATCTTGTTGTAGTCGCGGATAACTTCCATTTGTCGTGTTAACACATATCATGATTTTCTGTTCTTTTCCAAAGTGCCTTCTATTTCAGGGCATTAATCAAAATATATTATGGAGAGTATATTAGTATAGGTCCCAGTGGCGGATCTACGGAAGGGGAGGGGGGATTGGGGGTTTAACCCTCCCCCTTGTGCTGCCAAGTGAAAACGTGATGTGCATAGAAAAACGCCATCATGTGTCCAGACCCACGCAGCATTAGTAGATGTTAGTAGAAAACATCACTTAAGGGGGTTCAAAATAGCAAGAACGACAACAAAATTCGCCTCGCCGCTATGCGGCTCGTGGAGCGTCATTGGTTCACCCCCCCCCCCCTTAGCAAAAAGCTAGATCTGCCCCTGGGTCCTCCAAAACAGGAACAGACGCTCATGAGTCATACATTTAAGAAAATATGGACATTTCAGTCATTTTGTGTGTGGAACAAATAAGCAATTTTGTCACAGTCAAACGTGAAACTGATAAGTGGTAATTCAAACCAAAATTTACTGTATTATTATATTGATGATCACTCTAATTATAATAACTATAATAGTAATCATAATACAAATATATATATCAAATGATAAGGCTACATTCAGAGACCATGTATTTCAGTTCGGCTTCATTGGATATCACTTTGCTAACGTTTAATTTAAACTGGATTAAAAATGTACCTTTGCACTGGATTGATGACGCGTCAGGTTGTTGACTCCACTCCCCCTTCAGGCAGGTGAATAATTCTACGTCTGTCTCCAATGTCAGGAGAAAGTCACAGCTCAAGGTACACACTGTCCCATCATGCACCATGCCTGACCCGGACCCGGAACAGGAAGCAGGCGAAAATAGGATTGGATCGGGAACATCAAGTGGATTACAGCTGGTCGCTGAAAGTGGACGAATGTGAATGGCCATTATATTATTACGTCAAATAAAAGTTTAAGTGAATATCAAATGCCAATTGTCAAATGCTATTTCCTGGGAACCTAATGACGAATTATCATTAACTTTTTATTACTAAATGAACTACATTACTTGGAATCCAGTCTGCGTTCATTACTTGATGATATGTCGGGTAAGCCTCAGAAATGCTTTCAGGTTGTCAAGAAGAAAATTGGTTTAAAAGGTTTGGATGACATTTGAATATGTTAGCAACTTCTATTAAATTACTTCACAACTGCCATCACATCATAAAATATTAATTGTCATATCCGGGAATGGTCGAGCAAAAAACATGGTATGGGACCCTCGACCCTCACCCGCCTAACGTAGGATGACACGGGAATATTTTAACGTTTTTTTTATTGTGGGTATCAATTCTATTTTCCTTACTTTTGCACAGAGGATCATTCTCGAATTGCCAAAACATATCAGCTCCATCAAATTCACAGTTCCCAAAGGAAGAGCCGACCAAAAGATAACCTTCAGAGCATTCTATGTGACATGTAGAGCCGTAGGTCGTGTCGCAAGTGTCCATTACAACGCCATGTGCAGGAGGAGTTAGGGGTTGACACTGTCGTGCTTAAACACAAAGGTAAAAGTCATGTCGATAAGTCAATAAAGATTTCAATCATCATTATCTTCGAAATAGTAATAACAATTGAAAATAATCTCATTAATAGAGTGAAGAAGATGAATGCGACTGCATCTCTAATATACCTCAGCCGGGGTAATAAATGGATCACCTAATAAGCACATTGCGTTGTGAATATGTGTGCCATTACAATAATCAGTATTATTGGTTTGTTCATTGATAAAGGGTTGTTTGATATTCAGCGTCTGACCTCAGGAACTCCAAACTCTTTTCCTTTCATCTGTTAATGCTCATACATGAACCCATTGTGGTAAAAAAAGAGGCTGTTCACACCGCAAGGGGGGGGGGGGGGACCGTGGGCGCTATCGTAGATCTGAATCTGAATCGGTACAACTCAACACCCCTAATTAGTAATAGCACGCGAAATCTTTTACCGCTCTGACCTCATGACGTCCCGCGACATGGCAAAAGGGAGCGTGTTCACAACGCAAGGGGGGACCTTGGGCGGACCGTGGATCGCGCTATCGTAGCGCGACCCACGGTCCGCCCATTGGCATTTGCCGGATTCACAACGCAGTGAGATAGCGCGGTCTATCGTAGCACTCCCTTTATTGAGAGGTCCTGTTGCCATGACGCGTGACGTCATGAGGTCAGAGCGGTCAAAGATTTCGCGCGCTATTACTAATTAGGAGTGTTGAGTTGTACCGATTCAAATTCAGATCGCACCAAAATAGAATGAGTATCAAATTCCCCGCGTGTAGAACGATGATTTCCGGCGTGCTATCGTAGCTCGGGTTCACACCGGCAGAGATAGCGCGGTCTGCCGCGCGCTAGACCGCGCCATCTCTCGTGGACCACCCCCACGAGGTGCTCCAGTGGCACGCCATTTTGGCTCGCAGTGGCTCGCTGTTGGGCGGATCGAAACGACGTTGTACCCTCCATACCGCAGATATAGCGCGGTCTAGCGCGCGCTAGACCGCGCTATCTCTGCCGGTGTGAACAGCCTCAGCCCCTCTCAATAAATGGGGTGCTACGATAGACCGCGCTATCTCACTGCGGTGTGGATCCGGCAAATGCCAATGGGCGGACCGTGGGTCGCGCTACGATAGCGCGATCGACGGTCCGCATACGGTCCCCCTTGCGGTGTGAACACGCCCTTGGGGATGATACACGAGAGATGGCGCGGTCTAGCGCGCGCTAGACCGCGCTTTCTCTCCCGGTGTGAACCCGAGCTACGATAGCACGCCGGAAGTCATCGTTCTACACGAGGGGAATGTTATACTCATTCTATTTTGGTGCGATCTGAATCTGAATCGGTACAACTCAACACCCCTAATTAGTAATAGCGCGCGAAATCTTTGACCGATCTGTCCTCATGACGTCCCGCGTCATGGCAAAAGGGGGCGTGTTCACAGCGCAAGGGGGGGACCTTGGGCGGACCGTGGATCGCGCTATCGTAGCGCGACCCACGGTCCGCCCATTGGCATTTGCCGGATTCACACCGCAGTGAGATAGCGCTGTCTATCGTAGCATTCCCTTTATTGAGAGGTCCTGTTGCCATGACGCGTGACGTCATGAGGTCAGAGCGGTCAAAGATTTCGCGCGCTATTACTAATTAGGAGTGTTGAGTTGTACCGATTCAAATTCAGATCGCACCAAAATAGAATGAGTATAAAATTCCCCGCGTGTAGAACGATGATTTCCGGCGTGCTATCGTAGCTCGGGTTCACACCGGCAGAGATAGCGCGGTCTACCGCGCGCTAGACCGCGCCATCTCTCGTGGACCACCCCCACGAGGTGCTCCAGTGGCACGCCATTTTGGCTCGCAGTGGCTCGCTGTTGGGCGGACCGAAACGACGTTGTACCCTCCACACCGCAGAGATAGCGCGGTCTAGCGCGCGCTAGACCGCGCTATCTCTGCCGGTGTGAACAGCCTCAGCCCCTCTCAATAAATGGGGTGCTACGATAGACCGCGCTATCTCACTGCGGTGTGGATCCGGCGAATGCCAATGGGCGGACCGTGGGTCGCGCTACGATAGCGCGATCCACGGTCCGCCTACGGTCCCCCTTGCGGTGTGAACACGCCCTTGGGGATGATACACGAGAGATGGCGCGGTCTAGCGCGCGCTAGACCGCGCTTTCTCTCCCGGTGTGAACCCGAGCTACGATAGCACGCCGGAAGTCATCGTTCTACACGAGGGGAATGTTATACTCATTCTATTTTGGTGCGATCTGAATCTGAATCGGTACAACTCAACACCCCTAATTAGTAATAGCGCGCGAAATCTTTGACCGATCTGTCCTCATGACGTCCCGCGTCATGGCAAAAGGGGGCGTGTTCACAGCGCAAAGGGGGGACCTTGGGCGGACCGTGGATCGCGCTATCGTAGCGCGACCCACGGTCCGCCCATTGGCATTTGCCGGATTCACACCGCAGTGAGATAGCGCTGTCTATCGTAGCATTCCCTTTATTGAGAGGTCCTGTTGCCATGACGCGTGACGTCATGAGGTCAGAGCGGTCAAAGATTTCGCGCGCTATTACTAATTAGAAGTGTTGAGTTGTACCGATTCAAATTCAGATCGCACCAAAATAGAATGAGTATAAAATTCCCCGCGTGTAGAACGATGATTTCCGGCGTGCTATCGTAGCTCGGGTTCACACCGGCAGAGATAGCGCGGTCTACCGCGCGCTAGACCGCGCCATCTCTCGTGGACCACCCCCACGAGGTGCTCCAGTGGCACGCCATTTTGGCTCGCAGTGGCTCGCTGTTGGGCGGACCGAAACGACGTTGTACCCTCCACACCGCAGAGATAGCGCGGTCTAGCGCGCGCTAGACCGCGCTATCTCTGCCGGTGTGAACAGCCTCAGCCCCTCTCAATAAATGGGGTGCTACGATAGACCGCGCTATCTCACTGCGGTGTGGATCCGGCGAATGCCAATGGGCGGACCGTGGGTCGCGCTACGATAGCGCGATCCACGGTCCGCCTACGGTCCCCCTTGCGGTGTGAACACGCCCTTGGGGATGATACACGAGAGATGGCGCGGTCTAGCGCGCGCTAGACCGCGCTTTCTCTCCCGGTGTGAACCCGAGCTACGATAGCACGCCGGAAGTCATCGTTCTACACGAGGGGAATGTTATACTCATTCTATTTTGGTGCGATCTGAATCTGAATCGGTACAACTCAACACCCCTAATTAGTAATAGCGCGCGAAATCTTTGACCGATCTGTCCTCATGACGTCCCGCGTCATGGCAAAAGGGGGCGTGTTCACAGCGCAAGGGGGGGACCTTGGGCGGACCGTGGATCACGCTATCGTAGCGCGACCCACGGTCCGCCCATTGGCATTTGCCGGATTCACACCGCAGTGAGATAGCGCTGTCTATCGTAGCATTCCCTTTATTGAGAGGTCCTGTTGCCATGACGCGTGACGTCATGAGGTCAGAGCGGTCAAAGATTTCGCGCGCTATTACTAATTAGAAGTGTTGAGTTGTACCGATTCAAATTCAGATCGCACCAAAATAGAATGAGTATAAAATTCCCCGCGTGTAGAACGATGATTTCCGGCGTGCTATCGTAGCTCGGGTTCACACCGGCAGAGATAGCGCGGTCTACCGCGCGCTAGACCGCGCCATCTCTCGTGGACCACCCCCACGAGGTGCTCCAGTGGCACGCCAGTTTGGCTCGCAGTGGCTCGCTGTTGGGCGGACCGAAACGACGTTGTACCCTCCACACCGCAGAGATAGCGCGGTCTAGCGCGCGCTAGACCGCGCTATCTCTACCGGTGTGAACAGCCTCAGCCCCTCTCAATAAATGGGGTGCTACGATAGACCGCGCTATCTCACTGCGGTGTGGATCCGGCGAATGCCAATGGGCGGACCGTGGGTCGCGCTACGATAGCGCGATCCACGGTCCGCCTACGGTCCCCCTTGCGGTGTGAACACGCCCTTGGGGATGATACACGAGAGATGGCGCGGTCTAGCGCGCGCTAGACCGCGCTTTCTCTCCCGGTGTGAACCCGAGCTACGATAGCACGCCGGAAGTCATCGTTCTACACGAGGGGAATGTTATACTCATTCTATTTTGGTGCGATCTGAATCTGAATCGGTACAACTCAACACCCCTAATTAGTAATAGCGCGCGAAATCTTTGACCGATCTGTCCTCATGACGTCCCGCGTCATGGCAAAAGGGGGCGTGTTCACAGCGCAAGGGGGGGACCTTGGGCGGACCGTGGATCGCGCTATCGTAGCGCGACCCACGGTCCGCCCATTGGCATTTGCCGGATTCACACCGCAGTGAGATAGCGCTGTCTATCGTAGCATTCCCTTTATTGAGAGGTCCTGTTGCCATGACGCGTGACGTCATGAGGTCAGAGCGGTCAAAGATTTCGCGCGCTATTACTAATTAGGAGTGTTGAGTTGTACCGATTCAAATTCAGATCGCACCAAAATAGAATGAGTATAAAATTCCCCGCGTGTAGAACGATGATTTCCGGCGTGCTATCGTAGCTCGGGTTCACACCGGCAGAGATAGCGCGGTCTACCGCGCGCTAGACCGCGCCATCTCTCGTGGACCACCCCCACGAGGTGCTCCAGTGGCACGCCATTTTGGCTCGCAGTGGCTCGCTGTTGGGCGGACCGAAACGACGTTGTACCCTCCACACCGCAGAGATAGCGCGGTCTAGCGCGCGCTAGACCGCGCTATCTCTGCCGGTGTGAACAGCCTCAGCCCCTCTCAATAAATGGGGTGCTACGATAGACCGCGCTATCTCACTGCGGTGTGGATCCGGCGAATGCCAATGGGCGGACCGTGGGTCGCGCTACGATAGCGCGATCCACGGTCCGCCTACGGTCCCCCTTGCGGTGTGAACACGCCCTTGGGGATGATACACGAGAGATGGCGCGGTCTAGCGCGCGCTAGACCGCGCTTTCTCTCCCGGTGTGAACCCGAGCTACGATAGCACGCCGGAAGTCATCGTTCTACACGAGGGGAATGTTATACTCATTCTATTTTGGTGCGATCTGAATCTGAATCGGTACAACTCAACACCCCTAATTAGTAATAGCGCGCGAAATCTTTGACCGATCTGTCCTCATGACGTCCCGCGTCATGGCAAAAGGGGGCGTGTTCACAGCGCAAGGGGGGGACCTTGGGCGGACCGTGGATCACGCTATCGTAGCGCGACCCACGGTCCGCCCATTGGCATTTGCCGGATTCACACCGCAGTGAGATAGCGCTGTCTATCGTAGCATTCCCTTTATTGAGAGGTCCTGTTGCCATGACGCGTGACGTCATGAGGTCAGAGCGGTCAAAGATTTCGCGCGCTATTACTAATTAGAAGTGTTGAGTTGTACCGATTCAAATTCAGATCGCACCAAAATAGAATGAGTATAAAATTCCCCGCGTGTAGAACGATGATTTCCGGCGTGCTATCGTAGCTCGGGTTCACACCGGCAGAGATAGCGCGGTCTACCGCGCGCTAGACCGCGCCATCTCTCGTGGACCACCCCCACGAGGTGCTCCAGTGGCACGCCAGTTTGGCTCGCAGTGGCTCGCTGTTGGGCGGACCGAAACGACGTTGTACCCTCCACACCGCAGAGATAGCGCGGTCTAGCGCGCGCTAGACCGCGCTATCTCTACCGGTGTGAACAGCCTCAGCCCCTCTCAATAAATGGGGTGCTACGATAGACCGCGCTATCTCACTGCGGTGTGGATCCGGCGAATGCCAATGGGCGGACCGTGGGTCGCGCTACGATAGCGCGATCCACGGTCCGCCTACGGTCCCCCTTGCGGTGTGAACACGCCCTTGGGGATGATACACGAGAGATGGCGCGGTCTAGCGCGCGCTAGACCGCGCTTTCTCTCCCGGTGTGAACCCGAGCTACGATAGCACGCCGGAAGTCATCGTTCTACACGAGGGGAATGTTATACTCATTCTATTTTGGTGCGATCTGAATCTGAATCGGTACAACTCAACACCCCTAATTAGTAATAGCGCGCGAAATCTTTGACCGATCTGTCCTCATGACGTCCCGCGTCATGGCAAAAGGGGGCGTGTTCACAGCGCAAGGGGGGGACCTTGGGCGGACCGTGGATCGCGCTATCGTAGCGCGACCCACGGTCCGCCCATTGGCATTTGCCGGATTCACACCGCAGTGAGATAGCGCTGTCTATCGTAGCATTCCCTTTATTGAGAGGTCCTGTTGCCATGACGCGTGACGTCATGAGGTCAGAGCGGTCAAAGATTTCGCGCGCTATTACTAATTAGGAGTGTTGAGTTGTACCGATTCAAATTCAGATCGCACCAAAATAGAATGAGTATAAAATTCCCCGCGTGTAGAACGATGATTTCCGGCGTGCTATCGTAGCTCGGGTTCACACCGGCAGAGATAGCGCGGTCTACCGCGCGCTAGACCGCGCCATCTCTCGTGGACCACCCCCACGAGGTGCTCCAGTGGCACGCCATTTTGGCTCGCAGTGGCTCGCTGTTGGGCGGACCGAAACGACGTTGTACCCTCCACACCGCAGAGATAGCGCGGTCTAGCGCGCGCTAGACCGCGCTATCTCTGCCGGTGCGAACAGCCTCAGCCCCTCTCAATAAATAGGGTGCTACGATAGACCGCGCTATCTCACTTCGGTGTGAATCCGGCGAATGCCAATGGGCGGATCGTTGGTCGCGCTACGATCGCGCGTTCCACGGTCCACCCACGGTCCCCCTTGCGGTGTGAACAGCCTCAATGGGCGTGTTCACCCCGCAAGGGGGGACCGTGGGCGGACCGTGGATCGCGCTATCGTAGCGCGACCCTTGGTCCGCCCATTGGCATTCGCCGGATCCACACCGCAGTGAGATAGCGCGGTCTATCGTAGCACCCCCTTTTTTGAGAGGTCCTGTTGTCATGACTCGTGACGTCATAAGGTCAGAGCGGTCAAAGATTTCGCGCGCTATTACGAACTAGGAGTGTTGAATTGTACCTATTCAGATTCAGATCGCACCAAAATAGAATGAGTATAAAATTCCCCGCGTGTAGAACGATGACTTCCGGCGTGCTATCGTAGCTCGGGTTCACACCGGCAGAGATAGCGCGGTCTAACGCGCGCTAGACCGCGCTATCTCTCGTGGACCACCACAAGAGGTGCTCCAGTGGCACGCCGTTTTGGCTCGCCGTGGCTCGCTGTTGGGCAGACCGAAACGACGTTGTACCTTCCACACAGCAGAGATAGCGCGGTCTATCGCGCGCTAGACCGCGATATCTCTTCCGGTGTGAACAGCTCCAGTGGCACGCAGTTTTGGCTCGCCGTGGCTCGCTGTTGCGCGGACCGAAACGACGTTGTACCTTCCACACCGCAGAGATAGCGCGGTCTAGCGCGCGCTAGACCGCGCTATCTCTGCCGGTCTGACCAGCCTCATTGATTCAAGTCAAGTTCAGTCACCACAGTTGTAGATATTTTCTCGAGGATAAGTATCCGGATGTAGATCTGTTTTGTGTAGTTGTGTATGACTTGTGTATAGGAGTATGTCTTAGACCTAGTCCTTGGTGTAGCTCTGGGGGAATATAGAGGCAGGACAAAATATACAAGAAAGCGAGAGACAGAATAGAAAAAGGAAAGAAGGACGAGAAAAGACTATTAAAGGGCCACCTCCCGCAACCTTTCCTAAAAAAATTGCACTACATAAAACGATGCCCCCCTATAATGAAGCATTTGCCCCTTTCAACGACTGAACCCTTGCTACGCCACTGTGCACTTTTGTATATAAAAACCTACCTTTGACCTTCACTTTGAATTGACAGGTAGCCTCGTTACCGGCTTCATCCAGCGCACTGCATCTGACGACATGTACACCTATGGTCAAGATCCCAGGCTGGGGATTACAGGTCACTAATGGTTCTTGTGATGGGTCATTGTCCGTAGCGACTACTGACCACCCCACATTGGCCTCATCCGAGTTTTTGCTAGAAAAGGCAACTATATGTGACGGACAGTCCTCGAATACTGGTAGCTCCAAATCTGAAGAAAACAAAACACATGATTGCTAAACAAGGGAAGAAATCAGCTAAATATGCTAAATGCTACATAATAATGAAGACACTTTTTTAACCATTCTACAGAGTGAGTCAGTAAAAATGTCCTACTTTTTAAAAGTTGTATTGTTTGAAGTATGAATATTTAATTATGGGTTTCATGATATGTCTTGACAGAGTTATCCTCCCAGTACATTTAGATTCCATTTTCATTTGAATCTCTGCATGCATGACTGAACATCAGACAATCTTTACCAGACTGCCAGATTTAACTTGCGCCAAGTTACTGGGTGAGGAATAAAATAGTGTTTTGAACAAAGACAGCCAGACAGACAAAAAAACACACACAAACGCACACACGCACACGCAACGCACACAAATGAGCGTTCCATTCCCGACAAGGCCCACCCAAACGTTACTTTTTGTCGGGAATTCTTCTTCTCGTACGAAAAATTGAGTGGCTGCTGTCCTCTTAGCGCGTATTGGCGGATGTTGTGCTTCGTGATGATGATGATGATGATGATAATGATGATGACGATGAAGATTAAGATGATGACAATGATGATGATGGTGGTAGTGAAGGGAAAGATTGTCAGGGTTATGCCACTTAAACATTCAGCGATCTTGATAAAAATCAATGCTTAATCAGAAAAAGGGAAATTATGAAACAATTGTCATCGTGTGTGTTGTGTGTGTGCGTGTGCGTGTGTGTGTTTGTGTGTGTTTGTGTGTGTGTGTGTCTGTCTGACTGACTATCTTTGTTCAATGTACTGTTTTACGCCTCACCCAGTAACTTGGCGCAAGTGAGATCTGGCAGTCATGTAAAGATTGTCTGATGTTCAGTCATGCATGCAGAGATTCAAATGAAAATGGTACCTAAATATACTGGGAGGATATAATTATACTGGGAGGATAACTCTATCAAGACATATCATGAAACCCATGATTAAATATTCATACTTCAAACAATACAATTTTTAAAAAGTGGGACATTTTTTCTGACTCACTCGATCTGTATTTTAATAAAAGACCTTTAAAATCGATCCCCAGAACACAAGGTAACTAATGAGAATTACCAAAGATCTTCGTACTCACAGCTCCGAAAGTAGAGATAACAATCATAACTATTGTAATGTTCTTGGCACTTCAAAGCTCCAAAAAAAGCTTCAAATATGATAAGAAACGACATGTATTAAAAGAAATTCAGACAACTCATCTGTCCTCATTCACTCTATTTATTTATTTTACTTAATGAAACATTGTCGATTAGTGTGAATTATATAAGACTCTTTTCTTAACAATATGGATAAGAAGATTTCTTACCCACACATTGAGCTCGTTCTACAGCGCCAGTCCAGGTCTGATCACTGGAACAAGTAACCTCCCTCAAACCAGGAGGTGTTATCTTGAAACCAGACTGCTCACATTCCAGTGTACAGACATCACCGAAGCGCGGATTGGACAAACAAGTCTCTGGTAAGATCGTAATGGATGACGGTCTAGACAGCGTTTCACATGGTAATCCTTGAAAAAGAACAATGTGAATATAAGAAGTAATCATTAGAAGTTATTATGAAAAAGTGAAGAAGAGGAAGAGTAGAAAAAGAATGCAAAGTTAGGCAAAGGCAGAAAAAGAAGAATCAGTGTTGCGGTCATACTTCTTACTTCTTATTTGTTTGAAGGTTCAGAATATTATAACACGGTTGGTCCTTTGAGCATTAAATATATATATATGCGATACATAATTGTAAATTGTCCACGTATGCCCAGGTGGCTAGGTGAGATTTTTGTATTATTCTCCATAATATGATTATAGAGCGAGCTTTGATTCAGCCACGCACCATTATTCTGTCATCTTAATTTTGTAATTCTCCCAAATACTTATATATATATTTAAGTTTGCTCTATACTGTCTGTCTTCCATACATTGGTCTATGTCTAGGCAAAGTCTGGTGCCTGGTGATCGCTTTTAAGGCGTGAAACTCAGAGTAGCAACCATGTTCCATTAGTATGCTTTATGTCGGGGAAAACAAATATACAAATTTGCGGCTTGAAGCCTTTGTCAAGTAACGACAACTTTAGCTTTCTTCAAAGAAACTTAAAAAATCACTCTCGTGCATCTCACCCGCCTATTTTTTCTCGCTTATTCAAGGTCTTTTCTTCAATTAATTATCTTTTCCAACAGACTTCTCCTCTTTTCTTGTAACTGTGCGCCCCTTTTCAATGTATGTATCTCCTTCGTTTGTCTCATTATTTCATCTTCACTTGTTTATTTTCCGTCAACCGTCGCATATCGGCTTTTACATTTGGATTTATTTGTAAACATACTGTACGCTTTTCCTTTACATATTTTTACAATAAGAATTAGTTTTTGATCTGGCATACCCTAAAGAAATGACGAAAAACACGTATGACATTCATATAAAATTGAAATTGCAATAATATCTGAGAATAAAACGAAACACTTACTTTCACATACAAAGCTTGTTCTGGACCACTCCCCTTCTTCCTGACATGTCCTTTTGCTCTCTCCAATGCCAGTATAACCCAGTTCACAGGATAATGTACAAATGGATCCAAAAGGCATGGGTGAATTATCACAACCAGAAAGAGAAGCAAACTCAGGAATTTGCAGAGATGGACATGTTTGTACTGTTCCGAAAAAAAGCGAAGGAAAATTACAAAAACGGCTTAAAAAAAAAAAAAAAAAAAACGGAATTGAAAGAAGAGGTTAAAAGCAAGAATGTATGATACTTCATGATCACGTAACGACCTGATATATTGTAACAACAAAGTCATAACTTATTTAACTTAATTTGTTTTGTATCATTTTTCATATTAATATTTAATATTAAAACTAGATTCTACAGAAGTATGAATATCTGTCTCCCTTCTCCTTCATCAATCAAGATATCTAAAAATAAATTAAAAGAAGATAGCAGTAGACTCACTCAGGCAAGTCGGAGTAACGTCATTCCATGCAGGCGTCCCATCAGATGTTAGCTCACACTGCAAACTTGATGCTCCCATTAGATTATACCCGACATCACACGAGATCACGCATTCACTTCCAATAAAAGAGTCAGCGCAGCCACTTATAGACCCGTGAGGGGGCGGTTGTTGGGCGTTGCAACGGAGAACTGGAACCATCATTAGTAAAGGTGAAATTAAAAGATTTTTTTTTTTAATATTCGTTTTCATTTTATCATCATTATATCATTATGATCTTCACGACTAAGTAACTCGGATGCAATGACTTTATACCTAAAAGCCGTTGAAGATTTCCATTGGAAAGGAACACAGGTTCTCGTACAGTATGCTTTGATAAAAATACGTTTTGTCTCCATAAAATAAAACAAAAGAAAGAAAATAAATAAGATAATTGGTCACTAAATTTGTTTGAATATAAATTATTAATATTATTGACTAAAGTATTATCTTACTGTCTCTCTACCATTGCAGCGTACGTTTTAGTCTGTCCCTGTCAACCCTTTCATTGTGCCTCTTGGGTATATTTGTTATATGATTCAAAATGCATTCCTAGACTTACCATTCACTGTAATGATAAGGTCGCAGAAAGAAGTTAGCCCAAAAACATCGGTTGCCTTGTATCGAATTCTTGTATCGCCTTCTGGAAATTCACTACCCGGAGCATACACCAAATCCATTCTGTCGTACATTTGTGAAAAATATGGTTAAACAATAAATGCACTGGAAAATATATGTAAAATACATCGTGTAAACATGTTCGTTTGGCTTTTGTGAGAAGCAAGAAAAGGTGACATAAAATGTGAACTTGGAGTTGATGACGAAGTCGAGATTTTATTTCTTACTTTTGAAAGAGGAGGATTGAGTATTAATATTAAAGGGAAAACCATGACCTGGGATAGACGGAAAGATAAAGGGGCGAAGACTATAGCAGTGGTCATGGTGGCAGCGAAGCAGTACCATTCAAAGAGACATATTACAACAAATATACTTGTTAAAGTTTATTCATTTGTACGGCTAGAGTCAAAGGAAATGAACCCATCCAATTTGAGCATTGCCCTTATCTCGCCGCGCGTACTCATGACCTAATTCACGGGCAACCATTGCGATGTACGCGCAAGTAGAACTATGATTGGTCACTTTTTGTTTTGCTATAAAGCCCAGAAGTCAGTAGCTAATTTTATAAACCTCACTTTAGAAATCTAGCCAAGGCATCTGATTGGTTGAAATTGGATTTGTGGTTTTAGCCATGCCCCGGCTACCGGGTATGAGTACTGCGATCCCCTTTGGTTTACGTGTTCATTAACTTAGTTTGTGCAGAGCGCGACTACCATACATTTTTTGTGCGATTAATTTGGTTGCTACAAACACAGCGCAGACGACCGCCGATCTCGACTGTAGCAAGGCCTATAGATCTACATGTAATGACGAGATGAAGCTCCTTTGGAAATATGGAGATAAACCTGCTCTTTCATATCATATGACACCTAATTTTTTGAGTAACACCTTCAAGTTCAGGATCGCAAGCAATAAAGGTTTGCATCTCGATTTGGAAATAATTTTGTTAATGAACGTAGATTGCATAGAGATATATGCGTGCAATCTCAGTGGGAAGGATTTTAGCACACAAACTCGAGTGGTGCGCGATCAGACACCCTATGAAGACTAGGTCTCGATATAGCGTAAACAAACTTGATTACCATAATTGGTAAGTCGCACATGTATTCTATGACGCTTTTCGGGTTATAAAAGTTATGACGACTGCTTTAATATTCGAGGCATAGTTGTTTTATAGGCTCTCGGGAGGTTACATTATGCTATCATCCCTATGCACGCCTCGGGGCGATAGCTCGATGTAACCTCCCCTTGAGCGTAAAAAACAACTATGTCTCTCATAGCAGTCATTATTACTATATTATTCCTACAGTTTTGACCTATCTCAGACCTAGGTTTTTCATATGGTGGTATAAAATGTCGTATAAATTACCTAGTTATGGTAGCATTTCCAGAGTTGTCAATTGGAATGGGTTCCTGAAAGTATACTTCCGCGGTGGTGCGTACACGTAGAGCATCAGCTGTAATGCGATGAGGGCAAGCAATGTCGAATCTAGGAGCTTGTATATCTAAAAGAAGCGGATTTAACATTGTTAAATCCTTACTATGTGTGAGAGGTGGGTTAAAAACCTAGGAGTCATAGAAAAGAACGTGCAGAATATATTTAGGTCGATTTTTAATTTGTTTCAATTTTTTATTATTGCTTGCACCCAGCCATCCAAATGTGTGCATCATCTCTACTACTTATGGAGTAATTACGTAGCCAACGAAGTGTTCACAGCCATGTTCCACAATTCATCAATACACTCAATACACGCGTGCATGATGATGCTTGGGTACAGGATCCGGAAAGTGCGCCTTCACATAAAGATGGTGAAAATAAAATATATTGTAGCTGTTGTTGTGATGTCAGTTCAATATCATCACTCTAATTCGTCCGTTACTGTTCAATAGCCAAATCGACAAATTAACAATTGACGTTATACCGTTTTGTTAAATGACATCGATGCTGTGACTGAGGTATTTGAAATTACGACTACTTAAAATCAAGCAGAGGCAACAATCTATCTCCTGCAGGCTAACAATTTGATCGAATGTTCACATTTTGATGATATCGGGGAGGGGCTGACAGCCCCTCTCCCCATAATCGTATTGCACGATCCTCACACATTTACTCATGTCATTTATGTGGGCCCTTTAATTTTTTCTTTTAGTTGTTGTTGACCTTTGCTTGTGATATTTTAACAAAAACCTTACTTTGTAAATGCAATTTAAGAATGGTAGAAAAATAGTGTTGACATACCAACGCAGAAGGAATCACCATTTGGGCTCCAATTTCCGTCTGTATTACACAGCACAGTGCCAGGACCTTCCAGTCGAAAACCAGTTTGGCATGTAAACTCACATGAGAAACCAAATTGAACGAAATCAGATGATGAGCATTCAGATGGTGATACACTGCCGTAGGGGATGACCAATCGAGCTGGGCAAGTGATCAAATCTATTTTAAAAAAAAGAGAAATAAAAGGGTAAAAAAAAGAGAAATAAAAGGGTAAAAAAAAGGAAGAAGAAAGATTTGTTCATTGAAAAAGTCTGTTTAATTTTAGTGGTGGACTGAAAAGCATACGGATATTTCTGGTCCCCCATGGCACGAGTGCCTCTTTAGGTTACGCCTCTGATGAGGGCTACAAGCACATCAAGTTTTGCACTTGCAAACTCTCTTTATTCAGTTTATGTTTATTATGCACTCTACATTTTTGCGTATGTGTCAGGAAAATGTACACAATTTATCATTATGATAGAGGAAATGTGTTCGAAAGGTGACAGAGATACTAATAATCAAATCAAAGTTGTTCAAAGGATTTCAAGTACTTATGCAGTTTGGTTGTATACATGTAGTTAAAGAAAAATAATATAACAATTCTTACGACGATTCTTACGACAATACAACGAGTTACAATCTCATTTCCTATGACAATGCTTTAACATGTACCGTTCTGTGTGATCTAGCATCTCAGTATAAACCGCATGCCAAGATCCTAAGCATCTGGCAAAAATGCAGACTTGAAATTCACTTCTGACTGCTGGGAAGTATAGCGAAAAATATTTACCGGACATAATTCCACTTTCGGGTACTTTGCAAAGATACGTCTTACGTTAGCAATGGATGCGAGCAGTGAACTTCTGTTGGATTGTTAAATTTCTTCCAATTATCAAAGATAATTTGAACGTGATTTTTAAATCAAAATATCTTTTTTTTTATAGAATCTACCAGCTAGATGCGGAATATAAAACCAAAGCTCCACTGTGATCTCCAGACTGTACTATTCCCCGAAATGAATTCGAGGGATAGAACAGTTTCTCGATCACCTTTGGCAATAGTTTATTTGTGCCCCTTAAAACAGTTGATATTTGTGTATTACAACATTCACATTGTAATTTACCAGTGCACTGAAAATCCTCCCCACTCCACTGAGAGTCTGCTCGACATGTACGCAAATAGCTGTCCGCTCCAGAGGGCGCCCTATAACCAGGTTGGCAAGAAAATTCGCACGATGTAAGATAGGCCACTGTTGAAGACGGGCAATCTGACAAGCCATTTGTAACGTCGGGAACATCACATCTGACAACTGTAAATAAAAGAATAGAGTTTTGAAAGTGGAACATTAATCACAGTGTGAATTGTATCATCATGGTTACAGTGAGCTGTTAATTATTAGCCCAATGCATAAAAAAGGATTATCAGCAAGTGAGAGAGGTTTTGACATATCCACTGAAATAATACTACGATGACATCTGTTATGTGTAAACAATATGATTGATGAAATCAAACACTTCAACCTCCCCTCTTAGAATTTCAATATGCTTGCTATTTCTTATTGCTACTTAATCCTTACTCTCACAGACAGGACCAGGACCATTCCACATTGCATCGCAGTTTGGGCCAGACTCTGAAATGTCACAAGTTCTGTTGAAAGACCTGCCCCCTGTTGACAAGGCATAGCCCAGCTCACATCTGATGGTACACACCGATCCATACACAACTCCTCCATGACAGGATCCCACTCCTGACACTAAAGATACGATGCTGTTCTCAGGTATGGATAATGGCGGACATCTGCAAACTGAATTGAAGAGGAAATTTATTTATTTTAGAGTGGATATAGAATATTTTGTATGCTGAGCACCTTAACATTAATTCTTTGTTTCGAATATGGCGATCAATGAGTAATAATAATAATAATAATTGGAATTATATAGGTTACAAGGCACTCTGGACTCGCATAACAGAAGTGGATTTAAAATATTTTATATTCTAAACACCTTCAAGGGTAAATTTCTGAGGAGCATGCATATCGACGTAATACTATATATTTCATATCATTACAACTGGACATTCAACTAGTTAAAAAACTGTGTTACAAAAACAGCAACTGTCTCTTGGCTATTCAAGTAAAGTAAAAGACATTTTACCTCGGGCTGTGACAGAGAAAGAGCAATCGACCCTATTCCCAGACGCGTCTTCTGCCTGATATACCAGTGTATGACTACCTTCTGAGAATGAGGATGGGCGATTGGGTCCTACTTCATCGGAGTTAATGCTGTAAAGATTTGCTTCAATACTCACTCCGAGATCTGAGGCCTGCGGGAAGAAACGAATGGTGGAAGTTGTCCTATGTTTCTTTTTGTGTTCGTTCTTTTTTTGTTTTAAGAACGGTGAACTAATGTGATCAAAAGTACCCGTAGGAAAATAAATCGCGGCGTTTCTATCGGAAAACGCCATCGAGTTTTAGAAAGTTGGATTTTGTATGTACGACCGTGTCAGATACTTATATACAAATTATTGTAAGATTTGGTTTAACACGCCTATTACGTCTCTCCAAATCAATAACTTTGCTCAAACAGTTATGTGGGAAAACAAGAAAAAATTGATTGACAGATGATAAACATTTTAGAGCAATAGATGTATCTAGCAAGAATCGATTGGACTTCTACTTACATAACTCATGACTTATCATGGTACGACTCGATTCAAGTGGAATTAGAAAACGATTTGGAGACATGCACAACATCATATTTTAAGTGACATACCAGAATAGGCTCCCATCGGCTCCATTGTATCTCACTCGACGTCATCCCCGGGTCAGCCTTCAGAACGATATCCTCAGGACAGGTTAGGTCAGGTGGTGTTATGTCTGTCATAAAATGTCATAAGGTTAATACATTTTTTTGTATTTAAACTCTCGATTTAATTTCTTCTAGAGGAAGTGTTTTTAGCAACCAAAATATGGTTGATTGAAACGAAAGTATTACAATAATAATATGGAAGAATAAATGATTGAGTCAGTATTCAGCCAATTGCCATGACTGTTATGACTTTCATATTTATTGATACAATCCAATCTAAATTGATACAATCCAGATACAATCCAAAACATGACTTCTGACGTATGAAGAGCTGAATTCCAAATAGAGCTAAATTAACTTTTATCATAATTGATTTTATAGATGAATATATATGTGCATCCTACGCATGAGAATCAATGCTCTGTATTGCACTTAAAGAATATTGCCGAAAGGTACAAAATGTCGATCACAAATCTCCGTTTAATTCCAAAAAGGAGTTGAATCCACTGTGGCGATTAAGAATTTGTTCATATCTAACTTTGCTCATTCAACCACGTTTCCGACATTAAGTTTCACGATCTGTGTTGTAGGCTATAAGGTACTGTAACCATCTATTAAACGATCAGTACATATTTTCGGTACACTCGACATATTCAAATAATTTTTACGAATATTTTTTAATTTAGTTCCTTTTGGAATGAAACATATGAAAGCGTTGTGCCTAGAGACATTTCTTCTTTCTACGACCAATCGACATCGGAAAGGTGAACGAATTGCTCTGCATGCCAGCATATTAATTTGTTTCGCATTGAATATGAATTGTTAAAATAGGCTAAACATATCAACAGAGAAGGTCGACAGCAGATTAATTACAAATGGGGCTAAATCTACAAAACATTAAAATCATACCGAAAAAGAAAAAAAATGAAAAAGTTTTTTTGTTGTTGTTGCCACTAACAGAAACACTGAGGGGGTGGGGGGGGGGGGGGGTTAACCCCCAATCCCCCTGCATACGCTACTGTCTGAGATGTCTCTGCTCAGTTATTCATCGCCCCATCTTTTATGCATAAGATGCGTTAGGCGCATTAATTTTATTTTCGCGAATAGCACATGAAAACTTTTACTAACAAGACTTTGTGAATGCAAGAGAAAAAAGCTGTTGATAACTTCCACAAAATTAATACTAACAGTAAACTTTTAAGGAAAAGATAGCATCCCAAGTTAATTTTGTCCGTTTTGAGTGACTCAATAAAAGGCTTACATTAAACAAGGGATGCGAAAGAAGCCACGAATGTGTCATCATTAGAAAGATCCCAAATACTGATTGTAAATGGGCTTGTCTTTAGTCTGAGTTGGCAATGCACCTTTTTAATATAAATGCAGAAATTCAATGTAAAAAAGAGGCAGCAATGGTTCGCGGAACGAAATAACAATCACCTACCTCTGCACAACACTGGAATCCCATCCCATTTACCAGTAGCCAAGCAAATTCTCACATATGAGCCTTCCACTATTGAGTAGCCATCCTCACACCCAAAATTGCATGAAGTAGAATATTTCTGTCTTTCTGATGTTACAGATGATTCGCCATTGTATAAGCAGTTCACGGTAGTGACAGTTGATTCCGGTCTCGGGATTGAACAGGTCACCACTGTTCAAAGAAAAAAAGAAAGAAATAATCTTAATTTAATATTTTAATTTAATATATTGTAATTTAATACACAAGGGTTAGGAAAACTGAATGCTGAAAAGCGAGCGCTGCACTAATTTTTTTTTTTGTTGTTGATTATTCTTACTAGCAAATCTGGACCAGTTACACGTTATTCTATAACGCTGGTTGGATCTGTACGACCGGTACAACATGTTTGTTGAGTCAACCAGGCTAGACTAATCTACGGTTAATACGGGTTAATATGATGATTAATATGATGATTAATGTGGGTTCCATTTAACAAAAAATAAAGGACAAATCATATTTTCCTTTAGGAAACGGTTTATCTCGATACAGTACAAAGTCGAAAATTTTGGTATTTCATACTGTACTATCATAACATAACAGCAACCCAAAAGTAAAGTCTTACAAGTGCATTCGATGGGATCCCCAGACCAAGTCCCAGCACCATTTCCATCGTCTGAGCATGTCATTTCACCAGATCCGGTAGGTTCATAACCTTCTTGACATGAAAGTGTGCAAACTGTTCCGTAGTTTACTTCTCCGGTTGTGCAGCCTTGTTTCACAGCATACATTGGGAAAGGAAGGTCTGCAACTTCACAGCTAATTACTGTCAAAGAAACCGATATAATCTGTTTATAAAATATCTTTAAAGGTAAAGACCAGTATTGGAAACGCCCCAATTTCAAAAAATGAAATGGAAGCTCTCATTACCAATCATGTGAAAGAATATGTTTTGACTAATACATGATGATACAAAATTTGCCGGGAAACCGCCTACTAATTCATATATTTGGTAAATTTGTTTCTCTCATGGTCGTGTGAGAGATATAGGGTAGTCCCATATACATCTTTCTGTGTATAGTGCTTGTAACTTTACGAAGAATGGGCCAAATTTCTTATCATTTTGATGATTCCAGAACCTTGCAGATGCTAGATGCTAGATGATCAACCTTTTCTGATCGATTCCACAACGTTTCTTTCACAATGCAATCGCATGACCATTACTGGTCTTTACATTTAAGGATAAGAGTTTAAAATGGAAACTTAAAATGGATTTCAATCTACAAAATTAGACATTTAAATTGCCATTCACTAGAACATAACATGACGTTTGAAGGCTGAATGGATGTGTTGCGTCCGTCCGCTTAGTGCATTGCGGCAGTATAGAATTCTTACTATGTGGCATTGCAAGTTCCAAATATCGTATACCTCCTATCTGTTGTCGTCTCAGCTACAATGGGTGTGACCGGCTAGAATTAATATGACCTGCTGCATGTACTCAAATGATTATTTAGATTTGTTTTTAATTTGCCTTATAAATTTTAGAGGTCTTGTAATCTAAATGATGACACGATCTTTGGCAAGACATTAATCTTCATATGCCACACTCAATCCAGGTCGAGTAAATTAGTATTAGGCAGTAATCAATTCCAGCGCTGCCATAGCAGCTATGCTAAAGCGGGGATATTAATAGTTTAGTACCATATGTGTAAAGTTTGACATCATGATCGTAACAGAAATAACCCTTTTTTTAAAACTTCGTGGGACATCAAATTTTGCTATGTGCTGGATTTATGCACCCATTAACTGTATTACGACCAGGTCCAGTCTAAGTATGTATTTAAAAGTATGTTGTTGGATACAGCCGTACGCAGACTTTTTTTTGGGGGGGGGGGGGAGGGGGGGGGGGGGAGGGGGCAAGAACCCTCATTTACTTATTAACCTATCTCAAAATCTAAAATCCGAGAAAAAAGGGTGATTCGGGGGGGGGGCAACTGCCCGCTACCCCACCCCCACATCCGCTGCATACGGCATGAGCATATCAAAGACTGTATCCTTCGTCTTCCACCTGGCTAACCGATGTGCCAACCGAGAGCTGAATATCTCACTAGATGGGTCTAGGCTGAACTTCGTCTCAACACCAAAGTACCAAAGTGACCGAAGCCTCACCTTCCACGAGCATGCCAAAGCCACAGCTCAAAAGACCCGAGCCAGAGTGTCTCTCCTAAAGAAGCTTGCAGGGACCGGATGGGAGCTAATTTCACCACACTTCGCACCTCCACTCTAGCTCTTGCCTTCTCCACTGCCGAGTATGCTGCACCTGCATAGAGCCACAGCACCCATGTACATACGGTTGATGCTGTCCTTAATGATGCTATGAGACTAATCAGCGGAACACTCACTGCAACACCCGTCAGCAACCTGCCAATATTGTCTGGCATACCACCAGCTCAGCTCAGTCGAGATGCACAGTACACTAAGCTTGCCCAAAAACATGACAGAGATAAATGCCTTGTTCCTGCCTTCTCTGCCTTTGAAGGACAGCGTCTCCCTAGAAGACACTTTGCAACACAGGCTGCTGAGCTGCGGCTTGAGAAGCCCCCCTACACCTTAGCCACTTGGATATCAAAACGCTGGTCAGACCAGTGGGATTCGTCCACTACCAACCTGAAGGAGTTCATCCCAAAGCCCTGTGCAAAACCAAGTGGCAGCGACCTCCCAATAAAAAGCCTGGGTCAACCTAAACCGTATCAGAACTGGAGTTGGCCGTACACAATATTTCCTAAATAAAATTGGAGCTGAATCATCACCAAACTGTGGAGAGATCCAAAGTATGGATCATGTCATTGATGATTGTCCGATCTACGAATCCCCCCATGGCACTTCCGGACTGCGTGAGCTCGATGATGAGACAATCTGTTGACTTAATAAGGATCTTCCTATCTAGATGATGTACTCCCTGATATTCTTTGCACGAACGACGAATATGTCTTCAAAAGTGCTGTAACAAACTTAGCACTGCGCAATTAATGTATACATACCAAGGAATAACTTGTCTCGGTACCTGCTTAAAGGCCTGCCTCACATGTTTTGGAAGTAGAAATGGTTATTAATTTCATTTAATAGATTTGCAGTTCATGCAATCCATAGCCTTAGCACCTTCTTCCATTTTATTATACTTACACAGGCAAGCTGGGATGGTACTGCTCCAAGTTTGATTTTCTTGGCATGTAAAATCTTCGCTACCTTGAAGACGGTATCCCTCTGAGCAAATGAAGTGGCACTGGGTACCCGATGGCACATGTCTTCCCGACGGACATTTGGAAGTGACCGTAATCTGAAGACCGGTGGATAAAGGCGGTTTGGTACAGTAGAATCCTGTTTACATAGGTAAATAAATGGTAAACTCGAATGATTTCCAACAGTTACTCGAGTCGGAATTTATTACCCAAATCACTAACATTTAGATTCATCTATTTTCAAAACAACTTGCATAATATATATCATCTGGTATAAACTGGAGCTAATTAGCAAAGTTAGCCCAAACACATCTTTCAAGGAACTTACACTCACTATTTACAAAAAAAGAAAGAAAAAGAAAATTAAATCATGTACCTTAATATAAAGTTCTAGATAATCAAGATCACAATAATGTAGTAAAACATAGTCATCTAGTGGACATTTATGTCATGCTGTGCAAAAGCTTATGCGGCTTGTTACATTTCTCATGTCGTTTCACACTGCTTGACGGGTGTAAAAAGTGCAAACTATGTTGTATTCGTAGTCGACACTTTATACAACTAAATGCGAATTGATGGCTTTGATAGAGTGGAAAAACATAACCTTTCTTAACATTTTAAAGACCTTCATAATTCGATGAGAATTTAAAGATCCTCATCGTTTGCCTGCAGAATAGAGGTAAGGGTGCCATTTATCAATCGAATCCCTTTCCACTCTAAATAAAATGAAGATATATTTATTATTTGTATTATTATAAAAATGGGCACTTACTGAAGCAAACTGGTGACTCGCCATCCCAGAATACGGATGTGCTTCCAGGCAGAGCAACGCAATTAAGAACGTCATTGTTGATTGCATATCCTGTATCGCACTCAAAATGGCAGCTAGATCCGTAATGCCCGCTGCAATCATCCGTCATTCCACCATTTTCGAAAGAAGGTGGTTCTTCACACTGCATGACTGGTGTAAAAGTGCTTAATATAATTATAGTGAATCACAGTACGGACTCATTTCGGTCTCATTGGCTGTAGCAGTTAATTCAGTGGGCTTTCCTTTAAGAAATATAATTCAAAGATAGTTTAACATAATAAGTTGCTAAGTGGACCTTATTTAGTATTTTAAAAGGGTAGTGCATAAATGTTGCTAATTCAATATTAAAAATTATTGATAATAATCATAACAATGATAATAATGATAATAAGAATAATAATAGTAATGGTGATAATAATAATGATGATAATAATAACAATAAAAACTAGACATGCAATCATGTCACAACGATGTGCGTGCAATGACGCACTTGATTTTACGGTTTAAACGAAAGAGCTTCTCTCGGACTATCCAGAGCAATGTGTAAGAAGTATGTAGCTTCTGTGATAGTGGAGATAGGTAGGGCGAAAGAAAGGCCATCAAACCAGCACGAAACGGACAAAGTGGCGTCTGGACGGTCACGCATGAGGGATTCCGGAGAACGAAGAATGCAGTGACCTTTAAGGGATGTTAGAAATTATGCCTACGAAGTTTGAAAGGAATTGGAATAGAGGAAGGGACCTAGAAATAGCTCGCAAGTAATGCGTGCAAAACCAATGGGATTTGGTGCATGATGAACATGTGGTGACGCGTGCTGTATCACAAACAGCCGCCCATACTTACACAATCATACAGGGTATAAAATGGCGTCTTAATTGCCCACCCTTGACGATTTTCAAGAATCCGGCTTCGAGGTGCACTTCGTACTGCAACTCGGAATGTGATTGCAAAATGTCAAGGAAACAACCGGACGGGAAGGGGGCGAAAAGCAGTCTGAAAAATGACGTCATCAAATTTGTACCAAACTTAGCAGAAAGTTGTCACGTGCTTGGATTCATGTGTATGCCAGTTTCATTGACGTAGGTATAAGGCTCGTCATTTTAGAGCAAGTTGAAGTTATTTCGCAATTTTCTCAAATTTGGTCAGCGTTAGGGTATATAATTTTGTGCTTGGCTGGAAAGGGCATATCTTGAAGTATATAAATCAAAAAAAGGGTACGGGTTTGACCAGAAACGATGGAGATACGACCACAGAAAGAAAGCCAATTTCCAGAATTTTAGAGGGCGCTATTTATTATTTGCATATTCATTGGAGCTTTAAATTCAGCATGGCTTTGTGCAATTATGAGAAAAAGATACTGCAAGAAATTGAGACGAAATGAAAATGGTATAAGAAAGTAATGGCAATTTAAGATTTTGAAGAGTCCATTTTTCATTTTTTTTAAAGAGATTTTTGACGTAGTCGGGGGGGGGGGGGGGGGGGGGGATAGAGCCTTTTTTTTTTTTTGGTCCCGATAATTTGGCCGACCGATATTTCGTTCATTTTTTGTTTTATTTTTTTTTAATTTTTTTTTTTGGGGGGGGGATAAGGTAACCTTTTTAATTTTGTTTTATATTAAAATTGAGGGGTACCCTCCTGCGTACGCGCCTGCCGCTACCTATACATTGCGTATAAAAAGTTTACCCAACTTTGGTAGTTTCTAAAAAAATGTATATCCCATGTGACCTTGAGTCATATTTTATTGACACCATTTTCATAATTGTGTTGCCAAGGATGACTGAACGCAGGCTTTTCAAAAAGTATTGTCAAAATTATCTTGTACCAAGTCTGGACTGAAGCAATGAATGTGGGTCAAAAGCCTTTATGTGTGTGTGTGGTATCTCATTCCAAAACGAATGCACCCTTATTTGAATTGACTACTATTTTATTAAAATAAGTGTTAACATCAACCTTTACTCAAAGAAATGCTTTTTACAAGCAAAATTTATGATATTTTTTTCGTAATGATGATATCAATCTTGATTTCATTCACATCCCTCTTTTAAGGTAACCTTTCATTGAGTGAAACAAAATGGAAATAGTTTATCAGGGATGTTATCTTTTTTATGAAAGTCTGTTGTCAATTTGTTTGATATTTTTAGTGTTCTTTCTTGCATTTGGGTGTATAACCTTTGGATTTTCGATCGCTATTCCAGATAAAGCAACTTTTGCTCCTTACGCGTATGAAATGGTGCAGTGGACAAGTGAGCAGAGAGAACTTAGATATCATGAGATAAGAAGTGTAAGTAGGCTTTTAAAATAACTAATGTTATCCTGTCGATTGAAAAAAGGTTCTGTGATAGCCTAGTTACATTTCTTGATGTTAAAATATGAAGCACTGAAGAATGAGGCACAATTTTAACAATAACGTTTAAAAGAATTTGACCAAACAAGCACATGCTTATGTCTTGACATGTGACAGTGGTCCCCAAAGCCAAAACTTGGAAGAAGACGATTTTAACAACACGTTTTAAAGACAATGGTGCTCATTCACCTGTGGCAAAAATATTATGAATAGGATATCATTGGACAGAAAAGTTGCTCTTCATCATGAAAGCTATTCCAATGGCTTTAGGAGCTACCTAAGTTGTATACACTTTTTATTGATACGCAATGTAAAACACCTTTGTGAAGAGTGGCAAATGTAGATTAATTGTTTCGCCAAGTGATTGATTGACGTCTTCATTTTCATGTGATAGGACTTTCCTGATTTTCTTTGTATTTTTGTTACATTGAGGACGCAGTAATTTATGCACAAGCTAAGCGTGTACTTCAGGAATTCGGAAAACTGCTTTACATGTTTTAATGTATTGTAATCGATGTACGACATCGCCATTTATCACTACAAGCAAGTCTGCAAGCAAGATGGGTTGAGCTACGTCTGCAGCCCACTTTCTACTCTAATTATGAGCTATTTAACAGTTGGTACAAAATCCTAATTTATTACATGATGTATGTTGTCGTTGTGCATGCACTTTCACTTTGCTGTGTGTGCGTTTGCATTGGTGTTTAATATGCTGTTATCTATGTGAAGCTTAATCTGTGTATCAACTTCAAGCAAAGTTGAATGGGAATTGCATTTGTGCATTTCATGTTAACTGGCATATATATGAGGATGTATGTTATAGGAATTGCTGTTTATATTGGGTATTGATTTTTACATCATTTGGAGTTAATTTATGCAATTTGTAAATTGCACTCCAGTTGCACTTGGCGTGGTCAATGACATAACTAGAAATGGATACATTCTTTTGGATATTGATATGAACAGGTTTAATTCATAAAACAATATTTACTGGTTAAATGACTTAATTTAGGTGAAGTGAAAATTGAAATAGGTCAAAGTAATATTGTTGTTTAAGTTTAAATTCTCTGTGTTGGAGACAGACAAATTGACAAGGGTCATTATTTGTATACTTATTGAAAGTGGTTGCACTCTTGTGCATCGTTCTTGTACATGTACTGCACATTTGTACAACTTGAAAGCTTAGATATATATGGTATAGTAATTTAGTTGTTGCCTTATTACATATGGAACCAAAAAAGGGTCACAAAGTTAATGTCTGAACAATATAGGATTTCTTTCAAGGTAATTTAATCTAGTTCTTTGCTGGCATTTATGCCTTATGACAGGTATTTGAACTAGCACTAAACTAAACTTATTTGGTGCATGACTCTTACAATTATAGATATTCTATTTCATGTTCAATTGAAACATTTGAATAGTCGTATGTTTATGTTCATGGAAATGGTTTGAACAATGGAGTAAATCTTCTTTTTTCTCCTTTCGATTTGCTATTACAGATTGAATAAATAAATACTACCAATCCGATTCAACGGAATATTGCAAGTCACTGGGTCATGAGTCGTCACTGATACATTAATGTCTTGCAAAAGGACAGTAGTGTCGCGGTGGGATTCGAAGTGCAAACAATGTGATACATCTTTCGATGAAATGAAAACCCTGATTAAGCCTGAATAAATTCATATTGATAATTATCTTTCAGTTTTTTAATCTAAATAATTAAATTCCTATTTACTTTGACAAAACGGAGTTGTGCTGTTCCACATTCCCGTTGAGCCCGTCAGCACACACAGCTGGGTCTCTTGTCCTTGAAGACTGTATCCTGTACTGCAACTAAAGGTACACTCTGAACCACGGATGTTACTCTGTGGGCAGCTAACCTGAACAGGTGGATGGACAGCCTGGGCAGGACAATACACAACTGGATAAGATGACAAGAGATATACGAACAGATACTTTGAAGAATGGTATTTCATTCTTTAACCCACAATATAGTAATATTTCATCTTGTCTTGCAATACAAATAATGGACATGTTCCATCAAATATCACTCTTTTTGCACTTATTTTCAGCTGAAAATGAGCAAACTCAAAATCACAAAGTGTAATGTGCGATGATTATAACAATTAAGATTTTAGATGAATATACATGTAGGCCGGTGCTTTGCTCATAAGTTTCAATTGAATGTATGCTTGTCTGAAATTCAAACATTGCCTTTTGATTCATGGCAGGGGCGGATCTAAGGTTAGGAGGTTTAAACCCCACCCCCTTGGGCTGACCACAAAAAAGTAAAACATTTCTTTTTTAATGTCGGGGGCAAAATGATTTTGTTTTTGTATTGCTTTCTATCCCCCCCCCACCCAGCGAAATATTGGTCGGCGCGATTTTCAAATTTCACCCCCCTCTTGGAAAAACCTGGGTCAACCCCCCCACCCTTTAGCAAAACGCTAGATCCGCCCCTGACTGGGTTACGTATATAAATACAACATACTAACATGCAGGAAGGTATAGACTTCCACTTTTAACAATACAACTATCACAATTCAGAAACTTTGATAAATTCTGTCAGACCAATTACAACTGCAAAATCTTTGAATATGCTGGATATTTGAAGGAAAAATGTGCACCATTTGAAAAAAAAGGAAAATTTGTCTTACGTGATGGACCTTGTTTTAAATATATTTATGATATAACAATCTTTGTAAAGAGATGAAGGTAATGAAGGCCAATACATATCCCCGAAAAGTTAGACTTTCTAATTAGGATAATTTCCTTGGAAACATATTCTGCCTTAAAATGAGGCTGACATCAACAGTGGGAGTACTTGAAATGTTATTATCAGGGAACATTGTCCCTGATAAAGTATAATGTCAATGAAATTTTGATCGTATATAGGATGCATCTGTTAGACGTAGATATCTTTGTAACAAATTTCCTACCTTCCACCGTCACAGTAAACAGACACGTTGCCTTATTCTGTGCATTGTCCGTTGCAGAGTATGTAATCAGATGGTCCCCTTCTTCAAACGTACTCCCGGATGCAGTACCCTGTTCAAGGGCAACAGTGATTGCCTCCCCGGAATTGTCGGCTGCTAATGGCGTAGTCCACATCACAATGGCAGATGTTTCTAGAGGTGGAGCGAAGACGCTCTGTGGTGTACATCCTGTAATTTCTGGTGCGAGGCTATCTGTACGGAATGTGGACCATGCAGTACTGTTATTGAAAGCATGCATGGAAAGTGCAATATACATCAGCAAATTAACCCAACGATACGGTAAAGTATCAGTATTTGTTGGCAAATCACTGTGAGGCACATTAACATTCAGCATTAATCAGAGCAGGAAAATCTCCAGAGTAAGAGTACTATCAGCGTAATCATAATCGTCCTCCTTCATAAAATAGAACAAGAGAAAATAAAAATTGGGCATGTAATGTTGGTAATATAACAATTTCGTTATATAACACACCCTACCCCTCGATTTATGTATAATGTCATATTTCAGACTCAATCCAATTCGTATCATAAAACCGGCGTTAAATCTGGCCAATTGAGTTGTATCTCTTTAACAAAAATACCTTAACCCGTTTCCCCATCTTTTTATCTGGAGATTCGCTACTTGAGATATATGCTTAATTTTTTTTGAGTGCCGCATTGCAGCCGAGCAAATTGATCTATAATTTTACGAATTTATGGGTTTTAACAGCAATATGATTGATTAACTTGAAACAATAATGTCTTGACTTAAATTATACAAAACATTCCCCGTATACTACATGATCCGAATATCCTCTAGATATTACAAACAGGACATTTAGTCCGAGAGTGACAGGTAGTATAGTGCTGCAATGCTACAAATATTATAAATTCTACACACGTGAACATTTTTGGAATCTATTGATTACCGATACAGTCTAGGGTGCCTTCAGTACCAGACCATTGGCCACTGTGCAAGCAGATCCAAGTTGGCTGTGAGCCTTCAAGAGTGTAGCCGTAGTCGCAGGAAAAGGTACATGAACTGCCATAGTAGGAACCACCCGTACAGCTCCATGCACCATTGGTTAGGTAATCCAACGAATTACATATGACTCCTTCGATTAAAAGAAATATAATTTTACGTGGTATGATGTTGAAATTCTTACTCTAAATTTAAATTGTTAGTAATGTGTAGACCTATACCTTAAACTCGATAAGACAAAATGCATAGGCGTAAGAGGGGAGGGGTTGGGGTTGGCGGGGGCTACATGGCTACATCACTCCTCTGTTTGCTATCAGTGGAATACACTATCCCCATTTGTTGTTTTCCGAATACCCTACTCTGTTTGAAACTACATGGCCATTCCTGCGAGCAGGCCAATAATAACCTACCTAGGACGAATTATATTATTGATGATGCAACATGCGAGGCAGACATCAAGAGATCGGTTGAAGTTACACGGAATACATTTCTGTCAACGATGTATTTATATATCAAGAAAGGTGAAACATTGAACTTAGAATGAGGCTTATCAATTGGTTTGTTTGGTCTGTTCTATTGTATAGAGCAGAAATATGAGCATTAACAAAGAATTTGGGAAAGGAAATCCATTCATTTGAAACTAGGTGTAAACGAAATTAATGAGAATATCATGGAAAGATATGAAAACTAACAACAAAATACTGAATTATGGCAGGGCCTAAAGAAAATGTCTTGATAGGAATATTTAAAGAAAGAAAGATCAAATACTAAGGACATCGCAATATCTTAAAAGATTTATCAGAGAAAAAAATAGAAAGTAAGACCAAGAGGGAAACAAATAACTAATTCGGAGGGGAACATTAATACATGGAGTGGAATGATGCTGCAAGAGTGTCTGTTAAGTTAACATATTGTTGTGTAGTATTTTCCCCAAACCCATTTTATTATTAAGTACCCTCATATTTATACTCTGACAAGATGCCCAGTTTGAGATGCACTTAAAAGTCAAGATTATATCTTCATAATCCACTTCCCAGGAAAGAAAACCTCTGTTATATTTAAGCCCCATACATAACACTACCAAGTAGTCCACTGTCCGGGCGGGCCTTTGTTTTGGCGGCCCTCATTAATATCTTTCTCCTTATGACACAATGTAACCTACCCTCACATGTCTTGTATCCTTCTCTATAAATATTACATGTTCTGGCTTTCTGGAGGAAAGTTGAGTTTTAATCACCATTAGATCAAGACCCTATTTGTAGTTGGCTCTCTCTATACCTTGTGTTTTAGGTATCAGGAAGTTCATAATGATGTAATTGATTTAAGTCTCCAAAGTTTGGAGATAATAAATACTCTCATATGACTCCGAAAATACAAGTCTCTCCTTGCTGCTTCATTTTATGTACCTATCCTACTGTCAATATCAAATACACTGTAACAAAATAATAGTCGAAATAACTCAATAAAATTGAGGAAAAGAATTGCCTTATTTTTATTAAGTAAATATTACCTACGGCATCTTAAGTAGAATTTACTTATTTTGCTGAATAAATTTTTACTCAGTTAAATCGAGTTACATTAACGTAAATAATTTAAGTATTGTAATCATTTTAGATAATTAAAAAAAAGCTATGATAGGATTACATATTGCACGATTTGGTACCCATCTAATCTAACAAGTAACATCCACTAATTATTCACTACTTCTATTTAAGATTAATCACTAATCACTAACACTACTTCTATTTAAGATTTAACCGTATATATATATCTACCACCATCACAAACTATTACATACGCTTCAATTCGACACATATTGAAAGGCTCCAAATTTTATATATACTTTATCGTAGCATCTTAAAAGGAAAATTGGTTGACAATTTCCTGAAATATCAAGTTTTTATTTGTTTTGAACTGGGTAACAATTAAAATTGTCTTGTCTTTGCTTAGCCATGTTAAATGAATTAGTAAATGTTTTAAAGTCCTTAAATTTTCATTCAACCACAAAAAAGAATTGTTTTATTTAAAAAAGAGTTTAATTTGGTCTTAATGAATATTCATAAATTATGTAAATATTTCTATTACGCACTGCATCGGTCCTTAATTTAAAAAGATAAGAATAATCAACATAAATTGTTTGAGTAATACGTATAATTTCTGATTTTTAGTTAAAATTACTAAATTAATACAAGCTGAAATTACTTAAAGTTCTTATGTATTTGATTTTACTTAAATATTCCACGTATGTTCTACTAAATTGAAAGTTTGAGTTAGCAAGACTTAAATTTAGTGCGTAAGTGGCAAAACTAATGTTTTCAAGTAAATTCTACATGGAAAAAATACGTAAAAATTACCAATGAACAAATTCTTTTTTACAGTGTACACCGATCCCAACGCAACACTACTACCGGATACATACCGCCATTTCACTAGGTTGCTCAGCTCTCTGTTTCACTTCCCTTTAATATCGAAAATGAGTCAAGTGTCTTCGGACGCCGTCGTTCAAGCTCGGTCATAGATGTAAATAATCATGACACAAATGTGAAAATATCCAGTACAAACATACCTCCACGCACCCACAAACCGCACACAGAAACATACACTTACGCTCACAAGATGGTGGGTAGCCAGTCCACAGACCTCTATTCGACCAGCGATTGCACGCTCTTCTATCGGAGCCAAGAAGACGATACCCGGTGACACAGGAGTACGTACAGACTGATGAAATGAAATTGGTATTAGTGCATCTTACATAGCCACTGGAAGGGGCTCCCAGTCTAGGGCAGCGAATACCTGTGAATGGAAAGGATTTTAAGTGAAATAACATGGCAAGTAAAAAATAATAAGTAGAGGGCTAGAGTAACAATGGATAGCCAGGAGTATCATGTCCGCCATACCAGAAGCAATGCTCAGCAGCTGAACATTATAATTACAAGAATAATACTAGTAAAGTGTTTGGTGGAAACAAATGTGAGATGTAAGTCACGGTTTTGATTCATGAGCTTTGTGCAAATTCTTAATGGACATCTTTTTGCTTAAAGATAGACGAATTTAAATTTCATGAGACCATCGATTCAATTTACTTTCATGTGGATTCGTAAGATAATTATTTGAATATTATTCATGAGCGCTATGTATGCTAATATAAATTTGTGATGATGAAAGTGCTTCAAAGCAATCATTAAGATTCAAATGTTATAACTATGCATGTATCTACGAAGCAACGTCAACTTGTCGAATAATTGTCGGTATACATATATGTAGGAATTATTTCGGCAATTTTCAGCTTGAAACCTCGAATTTATTTTGACATTTCGGCGTCCTTTGTTGTTCAAATGTCTCATATAACTGTAATAACGTTAATAATATAGCGATGATTCCTTATAAAGCGCTTAGGTCTGTCGAGCATGACGGTGATATATAATATATATATATAATACGAAAACATAAACTTGTGCACTTGCATTTAAATGGAAAGCATGTTAACATGGGCATATACCAGGCAACATAAATTTAACAACTGTTTATAAACATTTAGATCGAATAGATGTTCATTGGATATCAACTTAATGAACAAGGGGAATTTGACATGAGGCATAGAAAAAAAAATCAATTCAATTTGTTAAAATCACTTTACAATTAAATTAGTTTGACTCAAGAATAACTCATGGGTTAAGGAAAAATTGATAAAGCAAAGCAGATTTCTAATTAGATTATTCAAATTGCAGTGTGATAAACCTAAGCTTAACGTAAGATTTAATTATTAGTAATAAATCAATCGGAAGGACATTTAACTAAAACAATATTACATTGTGGATAGATATCTTTTGAGTAGTTGATTAAAAGAACGATAGTAGAGGGAGTTTTTATTACCAAAAACCGTGAAAGTGATAGAGCACGTGTCATAATTTCCAGCTCCGTCTGTGGCTCGGTATTGAATGGTATGTCGATAACCTGCACCAAATGTAGATCCAGAGCCTGAACCGGATACTTTTCTGTTATACCATAGGTAAGAAAAGAAGGAGGGATCACAACATTAAAAAAATGACAAACCCTAAGTAGATTAATTAAAGGGAAATTCAACCTTGAACGCAAACTACTCTGGAGGTTAGCAGAAAAATCAGAGAAGTAAACCGGGAAAAGTGTGAATGAAATCGGACAAAATAATGTTGAGATAGTTATACATTTTTGAAAGTTGTTATCAATATAGGTATGGGCTCTTAAAATTTATGTAGATATTGAATGGTTACGGTATTCAAGCGTAATCTTGCACACATCAGAGAAAACAAATGGCGACAGTTTAACTTCAAATTGCTGTATAATCTTTTTTTTTTTCAAATGGGGAATTTCTAATGACGATGTATGCCCAACGTGTAATATAAAACAGGATATAAATCACGCATTTATCGAATGCAAATTAAATGATCCTTTTATTAAACACCTGAACAAAATATTACGAGATATATACCAAATAAAGATAACACAGGAATATACTAAAGAAAAGTTGCTTCCATACAAATTTTACCAAAAAAGGAATTTAAAAAAGATTGAAAAGTCAGACAAATGTTGATTTGACCAGAAAACTCATGTCTCCCCCCCCCCGATTAAAAAGGGTGAAAAATGAAATTGAAAACCATGTCCCATTGTGCTGGACATCATCGACAATAATACCAGCAGCCAAAACACGAGCAAAGAAAGAAATAATACCCTATGATATCATATGTTAATCCAAGTTTTAGTTATATACCGTTTAATTTATGAAAGAAAAAAAGAAGAAAGAATTCAGCTATATAACCGTGACAAAGAATGATACATGTAATACATACGGTTGATAATGATGATGATAACAATAATAGTAACAATAATAATAATGATATTGTTAATAATGATGATGATAATAATAATAATGATAGAATTAATAATAATAAAAGATAATAACAATACTATTTCCAATTTCTACGCAATCGTACATTTTCAATAGTGTTGGAAGTCCATTTATTTATTACATTTTCTCATATCATTCCACTTTGTAAAAACTATTTATATCTGTGTTTCCATATGAATATTTCAATGTACATTTGCTACTGTGTATTATCTATTTGTGTATATTATTTTCTATTGTATATTGTTTATGTGCTTTATGTAATGCTAAAAACTGTATTTCCAAATGGACCAATAGAATTAATCTGAATCTGAATTGGCATTAATATATTTGTCGGTAATTGGTGGCTCGTTTTGTCGGTAATCGGTGGCCTCTATACCCCCACTGAAAAAGGTCTAGCTAAGCCCCTGACTACTATTACTTCTACCACCAACACCACCAACACCATTGCCATTTCTATTTCTACTTCTACTACTACTACAACACTAATAATAATAATAATAATAATAAATTTATATAGCGCAGCTTTTCTACAAAATATATTCAGCTGCGCTGGTTCAGAGATCCCTTTTCACTAAATTATACAAAATAGAGTCTGTTAATTGAACAAATAAGTTTTTAATTTGGATTTGAAGACATTGAGAGATGGAGAGCTTCGTATTTCTATTGGCAAGCTATTTCATAATTCACTCTTACAACTACTACTACTATTATTACTCCAACTAGAACTACTACTTCTATTACCTGTATTAATCCAAACCAAAGACTAATACTTTTATTGACCCTCCTTATATTCCTTTCAGCATGTTCTGTACTAATTCTTGATAGCACTATTAATACGTCGTGTGCCACTTACTTCTTCTCCCTCTACGTGAGAATAGATGTATATTAACTATTTCCAATCATTTCATGGTTGACTATCCTAGCTTGCATATTTTAATGTGGCGATAGCCAAGAATTCCTTGGTTGTACAAATCAGCTGCTTTTTCAGACAGCACGTTACCACTGACTGAATGCAAATTGTGAGAAAAAATATGAGTTGTATAAAAAAAAAAAAAAATTCATTATGAAGAAGAAACACTGCTTTTAAAAGATGCTTTGATTGCATTAATCCATCATGCTTCACCGAGCAACATTGTTTAAATATGGCATATCAAAATCCTTTTGAGCCGGATTTTAGTAACACAGTGAAAATGTGTCACATGCGTTGGATAAATGCTTAACGTTGGATAAATGTAAGCTTTAAAGTCCCACTGCACTACTTATAGCTACTTGCGCCCTCTATATGGCAAGCAATGCCTAATGGATGACCGCTGGTCCCCATGATCCTCTTTTTCTTATGTTAATTTAGAGCTGATTTGATGAGATAACCATCTGTCAGTAACCATGCTGTGTGGTCTAATCCACCCTGGGTGCAGATGGGCTTTACAAGAAAATTAAGCAGGATTTTCATTGTGTGATGATGTGCATTTATCTCAGCAGTCACTACAAAATAGAGGCAAATACCACTTTTTTTTTGTCCTGGATGACAGGGGCGTACAACCTGACATTTTATCAAAATCAATAATGATCTCTTTAGACTACCGAAGAAGTGCAAATTTATGCCATTTTCAAAACAATGTTGGTCAGTGAAGCGTGTATAGATGAAATTCATTAAAGTGACTCGGTAACATTGTTGAAGGTTGATGAAAAAAAATGAGTACATTTTGTATGAAATGTTACTTATTATATTCCTTTTACTGTTCTAACCCTCTAACATGCGAAAAATCCTGAAAAAGTTCCAAAACCATAAAATATTTATGGTTTTCTTTGAAGGCGTCACTGGCAACACCCTCTAACAGTAAATTCTCCCAACCATTTTTGAATTTTCCCAACCGTTTTTGCATGAAAATAAGACGTAAAACAGGCTTTTTAAAATCTGTCAACACTGACATGTCTGGAATGATATATGGAGGCGATTAATTGCTTTCGACGATTTACACTTACTTAAAATGTAATTAAATTATAACAATATAGTTGGGAGAGTTAAGGAATCGATCAGATCAGTTTTCCCCAATTGTTATCATTAATAATGGTTTGTTTTCACTCAAACTTTCTCTTTAAACTTATCTTTAATTGTACATCTAGCATTGAAGTCACTCCCTTAGCACCATTTCCCCTCATCTGAACAATGTTACCAAGTCCCTTTAATGTATCATTATCCGGAAAACATATTACTTTTACTTTATGAAAAGCAAGTCATATCATATTAATACAGCTCATAGTTTTTTCGCATCATGCTTTTTCCTTCGGGTTTTTTATGGTACGCATGAAATAGTATTTTATACTGATTAAAATAAGTACATACGAGACTGTCGCAGATCCTCTATCGTCTGTAGCTGTTGGTGTAGTCCAGGTCACTCTCCGGGATGTACCCTCAGTGTACAGGTTCCCAAGGTCTCCAGGACAATACGTGAATCTGGGATCCGTTCTATCTATTTTTTGGAAACAACATTGGATATCACAAGGACTCCATTATGCTCTACTATAAACGGTGACCGCTTTCTATTTCAACTACAGCACAAAACAGTATTATTGAAGTTCCGTTCTTTCAAAAATATTGCGGAAATCTAGAATTTACCTGTCATTCGTCAGATTTTAATTTTTATTGCATAGTCAACGAATTTCATCTTCGAATCTATATGCAAAACGAAATGAAAAGATACCTTTCCCCGTTACGAATATAAGATAATGAATATACCTGAATATGTATTTATACATCGAACGTAACATTTTTATGACGCTGACTACAACACAAAGAGCAGTATTGACTTGCCTTGAAATATATTATTAGATAAGTTAAACAATTTAGGCTTACCTGGAGGTGGAGGTGGAGGTGAACTTCTTCGACGTCGTTCTCCCCACCACCAGGCTAGTGTGTAGAGGACAAAAAAAGAATCAGAGATAATGCTTTACTCGGAATATAAGAAAAACAAACTATTGCAAATATTTATGCAGGAGACTACTTGGAATACTTTTGTATTTTGGTAAGTTGGATAAATATGTGGAAAATGAGAAATGTAACTTTATTCGGAAAAATTCAAATTATCAAATTCTTTGGAATATCAAAATTTATGTACTTGTTTTCATCTTTGTTATTACCAGACTGGTTCCTAAGAAAATGGAGAGTATGTTTTTTCAAATTTATTTGGAACGGACCTAATAAAATGCGAAGAAATGTAATAATCCAAGATTTCTCAAAGGGAGGAATTAAGATGGTAGATGTTCAGTCACCTGCCAGCACACAACAATTATATTGGATTCAAAGAATAAAAGAAGCTGATAAACAAGGATGGTTTCAAATTCTTAAATATTATCTTAAACAGAACGGTGGGTTGTTCTTGTTTAATTGTAGCTATAGTCATAAAATGTTAGACAAAAATATTCCTAAGTTCTATAAAGCTATTTTAGAAAGATGGAATTCTCTCAATGTGAGAAACATAGAGGATAGTACGAAATTCCAGATTAATTGGAACAATAGAAAATTACAAGTCAATTCAGATATGATTTTCTTTCCAAAACTTTTCATAAAAAGAATGGTGTTTTTTAGGGACATACTCACAGAAGGGGGCAATTTAAAGCAACAAGATGACATGAAACTGTTATTTAAACTAGATGCAAATAATTACTTTAGGATACAGGGAGTGTACTCTTCGTGATCAAAGATAAATATTCCTAAAATAGTTTATATAGAACCATTCAAAAATGATATTTCTTCCAATATTATTTTACCCCCCGAGGTGATATTTTTGAACAGATTAAAAAGCAAACAATTTTATGATCTGTTGGTCGCAGAGAAATATGAATGCCCAGTCATACGTTTAGACTAAAGAATATATATGATGTTTCAGATAAAGAATCGTTATTGGCTCGTTCAGGTATCATTTCAACTACAATTGATGTAAAAGACAATTCGTTGTAACGTTCTCGACTCTTAATATTTGTTTGAATTTAGTTTCCTCGAAAATGTTAAACCTCTGATTTCTTTAGCTGATATTATAGGAAAGTGAAACTGAGAAAATACAAGTTTTATAATTGTAATCTTCCTCGAAGTCGTCACAGCGGATAAAAAGCATTATTTCGGCCGCCCGACATCTCACCGACTTCAAACTTCTGCATTGATATAGTACACGAGGATCGAGCAAGAATACCGACACAGCTGACCCGACAGAGCAACATATTTATGTGTGTCTTTCTTGCTCCCTCGACGAGACACCTCCACCCAACAACACCCCCTCTCTCTCTCATACTCCCACCCCTCCTCTCTCAGACTCTTACCTCCCCTCTCTCTCCTCTCTTTCACCCCCTGTTTCTTTTGTTTCCCATTTCTCTTTTGTCTTCTTTTTTTTCCTTTTCTCCTTTCCTTTCTTTTCCTTTCTTTTGCCTCCACCTTCTTTTTCTTTTTTCTCTTTCTTTTTTTCTTCCCTTTCTTTTCCTCTTTTTTTCCCTTTCCCTTCCCCTCTCTTTTTCCCCTCCCCCTTTTCTATTTTTCCCCAACGGCAGCGCAATTTTACCGACAAAATCCTGACAGGTGGGGGGGGGGGTGTGTTGCACCTCACACCCCCTTTAGAGACACCCCTGCACATGCTGTGATTTAACATATATGTAGAGAATGAACAACTGGAACAATATCATTCATACAATTTGTGTCCGAGTCCCTGTCATATTTGCGACGGCCCAAGAGCTTTCAGACATCGAGTAATCGGAAACCCCGACCACCGACCCTCATATTAGAAGCTCCAGGCGAAAATGTAATTGTTAAACATAAATTATGCATTTTAGAAGCTCTTATTTCAGCATGTCCAATAATTTTGAAACATAGTTTTCTAGAGATATCAATGGTGACAATCTCAAGGCAGTGCCTATTTTATGTCATTCTGTAGTACATTCCAATAATAACGTATGTCTATGGAATGCTCATTCTATCCGTAACAAAACCACTGAGATAGCAGAGTATGTACAAGAACATGATGTGGATATGTTGTTTATTACCGAACCATGGTTAAGTGAAGCGGATGACGTAGTAATTGGGGAGTGTACACCACCTGGTTATACATTCATAAGTTCACCTAGAATCTCAAGTACTCGTGGAGGGGGTATCGGTTTATTATTCAAAACACCACTCAAAATGAAGAAGAAAAATAAAGAGTTTGCTTTTTCAACTTTTGAATATGTTCATGTTACAGATATTTCAAGTTCAATACATTTTATTGTTGTGTACAGACCACCTCCATCAGCTGTAAACAGGTTAACTCTCTCTGATTTCCTTACCGAGTTTGATGAATTTATTAGCGAAACCTCTTTGATTCCAGGGAAGCTGATAATTTTAGGTGATTTTAATGTACATTGGGAAAATGCTTCAAAGAATGATGTCAAACACATCATGAATACTATTAGTGCTGCTGGGCTGGTGCAACATGTCCACGGCCCAACCCACAACCTAGGACACACCTTAGATCTTGTTTTCACTCGTGATGATGCTTTCTTATTTGATTGTCATACGTTACAAATGTGTTCATCAGACCATTACATGATACATTTCTCCTTGAGAAATCAGAAAACCAAGCCTGGTTCGATTATTGAAACCTTACGTAATTATCGCAAGTTAGATAAAGTAAAGTTCATGAACGCATTGGACGAATTAGTGTCACTAAGACCTCTTGATTTTGATTGTGATGCTCTTTTTGATTGGTATGGTGTAGAGATCACTAAGATTATTGACGCTCATGCTCCATCAAAAACAAGATCTTGCTCTCCAAAGTTACGTTCTCCCTGGTTCAATGAGTCCACTCTTGTGGCTCGCCAGAGACGCCGTCAAGCGGAAAGAAAATGGCGAAAAACAAGGCTGGATTCGGACCGAAAGCACTTTTTGGAGCAAAATGATCATGTTAGTAAAGTCATCAGTCTAGCAAAAATCGATTATTTTCAGGAGAAACTGAGCTCTTGCACTAGTAAGGAAGTTTACAGTATTATCTATTCTCTCTTGAATAGGAAATCTGGTCATCTGCCCATACATGACTCGGCTTCTTGTTTGAGCTCTCAGTTTTCTCTATTTTTTGTGGAAAAGATAAGGAAGATTAGAAACGAAATTGATACTCATAATGTTGTCCCTGACACCAGGTTTGTTGATTCAGTCAAGGAGGATATTCCTCTCTTTGACAAATTTCAATCATATACTCAATCTGACGTGTCCAAGATTATTATGAAGTCTACTAATGCGTCTTGTAAGCTAGACCCCATCCCTACATGGCTCCTAAGAGAGAATATTGTAAAGTTATTGCCCTTAATCACTGACATTATTAATATTTCTCTATCTACAGGTAGGTTCCCTTTGGGAGCACATTCAGCAATTGTTAGGCCTCTCTTGAAAAAGCCGAGCCTGGATCAAAACGAACTTATAAACTATAGACCAGTTTCTAATCTTTCCTTTCTTGGTAAACTAATTGAAAAAGCAGCTTGTTCACAGCTAATCCAACACATCGAAAATAATAACATGTTTGATTCTGTTCAATCTGCTTACAGGCCACAACATAGCACAGAGTCAGCACTGGTTAAGGTTAAGAATGATATCATGTTTTCTCTTGACTGTAACAGAGTTGTTTTGATTGCACTTTTAGATTTATCTGCTGCTTTCGACACGATTGACCACGGAATTTTCTTATCCCGTCTTTACAGCAGAATAGGTGTAAGATCTACAGCTCTGTCGTGGTTCCAGTCCTATCTGACAGGATGGTCCTCCAGAGTCAACATTTCTGGCGAACTATCTAAACCCACTAATCTTGATTTTGGACTTCCTCAGGGATCGATAGTAGGGCCCACCGGGTATTCTATATACACTCTCCCAGTTGGTAATATCATTAGATACCATTGTATCAATTACCATCTTTATGCAGATGACACCCAATTGTATACTTCCTTCAATCCCAAAATCCCAGGAGACTTAGTTGTTGCTTTGTTTAGACTTCAAAATTGCATTTCAGATATTGGAAATTGGATGTTAGTTAATAAATTGAAGTTGAATGACTCAAAGACAGAATTCTTTGTAGTAGCCTCACCTCACAGTTTACGCAATCTACCAGATCTTAAGCTAAAAGTTGGTGATATATTCTTAAGCCCTTCAATCACTGTTAAGAATCTAGGTGTGCTCTTGGATAGAGAAATGTCAATGTCAGATCGCGTCTCTCAAATATGTACTACTGTAACTTTTCATTTAAGGAACATTTCTCGAATTAGAAGATACATTAATCAATCCGCCTGTAACAACGCAATTCGTTCTCTAGTTCTGTCTCGTTTAGATTACTGCAATGGCCTTCTTTCCACTATCCCTGTTACTCAATTAGATCGTATCCAACGACTTCAAAATTGGGCAGCCCGGGTAATTTATCAGGTTACGAGATCTCACTCCCCTAAACCACTCCTTCACTCGTTGCACTGGCTTCCTGTAAGACATCGTATCGTTTTTAAATTATTATTTTTAGTTTATAAATCCCTTAATAAACAGGCACCTCAATACCTACGTGATTGTTTGACCCTATACACCCCTAGCAGGAATCTACGAGCCTCCAGTGACCCACTCCGTCTTACATATAACATCACACGGAAACTAGCTGTCTCTTCATTCAAAAAGGGACTTAAAACATTTCTTTTTTGTAATCCAGATTTTTAGGATTATGTAAGTTTTCATTTTAATTTTGTGTATGATTCTTCTTGTTGTAAGCGCTTTGGGCCACTCTGGGAAAAGCGCAGTATATAAATAATAATAATAAAAATAATAATAATAATAAAAATAATAAATAAATTTGTCCACCTAACGTTGTGCATTGTTATGTTATTTAGATATTTACTGAAACATAGTTATTTACATAATAAATATATGTGTGTAATACGCTAGTGAGAGATTTTAAACAGAAAATAGACTAAATCGTTCCTGTCTTTTAACAAATGGGATTATATCAGAAAAAGAGTCCGCATTGCGGCAAAGCTTTTCTAATACGGTCCATTCTGAGACATGGCTACAATTAAGCTAGGCGCGAGTCCAAAGTCTGCACTGCAACGCTACATTGCAGCAAAGCTTTTCCGAGACGGTCCATGCTGGGACATGGCTGCCAGACGGGAATCAAACACCATGACGACAACGTTTTTTTTACGAAACGCAATGTATGCAGCTCATGAATTAAAACATGTAGCACACATGCACACACATAATATACATATACTGTACGAATGCGAATGCGTAGTACATAATCATGCTATTGGCAGTTCCGCGTTGAACAGAAACGGCCATAATACGGCTCTTCAAATCGGACGATTCATATCGCTCATGGCGCACGCTTTCCAACGCCGCATCGTGCTACAGGTAAAATATGATTTGGGGGCCGTACATTTTTGTTGACATCATCAATTATTTTGAAAATTGGCACAAATCAGTCAAATGATCTTGGACATGTAATAGTCAGGTCAATATACGGTAAGAAACACTGGGGGTGTTTCTTACCCCAAAAATTGCAACAAATGGTTTATAGTATAGTATTCGACGTCAGGAATAACATACTAAAAGTACACCAAAATTGAAGGTTCAGAAAGCTGTTACTTTCAAGATGGCGTCCAAGATGGCCGCCTATACCTAAAAATGGCCATAAATCACTTATAATCCAGCCTAGAGACATAATTTTGGTGTCTATCCCATGGTTTCGGGGGGTCTGTGAATCCATTGAGACAAGTACGAATGGTTTGTGATGGTCTAGGAAACCCAAAATCCAAGATGGCGTCCAAAATGGCCGCCATAAGGTACTTATTATCCATCCGAGAGACATAATTTGGGGTGTCTATGCTATGGTTTTCGGGGTCATAGAATCCATTAGGATAAGTTAGAACGTTAAGCAGTGGTTCAGGAAACCACGAAATCCAATATGGCATCCAAAGGGCCACAAAAACACTAATAGAGGGCGCACTTTATGAACAGGAAATAAACTTATAATGTTTCTCTCTCACCATTATGGTGTCCCCGATCTTCCAGAAAAGGGCCATGCATTATGGTTCAAGGCATGCCCACATAGAGGATTTTGTTGTTGTTGGGGGTGCTCTTTGTTTTTTTGTATTTGTGGGGGCGGCGATGTACCCTAGCCACCGCTGCGTACAGTCGTGATTCATTGGCTAAGCAATGGCCTCGTTACTGTGAGGCCCCAAAATAAAAACCGTGTCGATCAGCTATATTAGTGCCCTTCTGTGAGGTATTAATCCTCATCACTGTCAGTTATGACTTAAGGACGTAGGTCCCCTAGTTGATTAGCATAGTAGCACACACATGCTTTAGCAGTCACGCAAAACAAACACTCGCAAATTATTATTCAATAAATCTGAGAATGTATACTATTATTGAGATCTATTAGGAATAAATCATTGTCAAAATCATTGCATAAAGTATTGGGGTACAAATAATTACTCCACCTTTATGACCAACAGTGTAGTTACACGCGCCATAATTTTAATTGTAATTGTACATTAGGTCATCGTTTTGGAGCCACTGGACCTTAACGGGTATACAAACACCCATGTTAAACGCACTATGTAACATTCACCATATCCTGTCCGACTTGTTCCGAACTGACGAAATAAATAAATGCCCATGAGCAATAGCTTACAAGGATGCCATCTGATAAAAAACAAAGAATTCTATTTCATAATAAAAATTGATTTATCAAGATGAATATGTGCATCTGCTACATTGGAATCAACTGCAAATCCTCACAATATAGGAGGGGCGGCGAGTTATTACACTTCAAATACTTAGAGAAGCAGGATTGGAAAGGGAGGGGTTTTTTTGGGGGGGGGGGGGGGGCGGGGGAGGGGCGGATTGGATGTTTTGATAAATGCAAGAATCATGAATTCAATTTCGTATAACTATATGGTGTGAAATATGAAAATCACATTTTACAAAATAATTCAAGTTGATACCGAAAAAAACAATGCTTGTAATAAGCTTCATGAAATTACTGGGTCGTACGGAAATAATTTTCTATTATGTAATGTGTTATATTATAAACATTGATTATTAGTAGACCAGCCAAACATAAACAAAATATCTCGATCATTGTTCCATGGAATTCTTGAATTGAATTGAATTGAATTGGTTTATTGATTTAAAAAAAATACATTCAAAATAGCAACCAAAGGCTAAAAACAAGATTCACAAGATTTTAAAGATAATTTAAAATACGATACATTGAACAATTGTTTCAATTTGATACAGTAATATACGCAGTAATAAACAAAGTAGGAATAATATTGCAAACAAAAACCAACAAGGAAATACTAAAAAAGAGCAGACAAGATAAAACTTGAAATAGAAGAAGAGGGAGACTTTGGTGAAGTAATCGAAATTATTCAACACACTATATTAGCACATTATATTTAAGCAGATGTTTTCATACTTTTCCCAAAGGTGTAGATCAAATATATGAGTCTGAAGTGAATGAAAATTTAAAATCAATACAAATTGGTGCACTGCTAATAAGCTTACTATCAATGCGTCCAAAAAAATGTCATGTTCTTTAGTAGCCGTAGGAAAAAGGCCGTGCTTAGAGGGAGATTAAAAATATCTGAGGCAGAATTAAGAGAAGTGGAGGAAGCGACATTTGTTGGCATTAAACTTGCTACATGATGACACGCCTCAATCTGTATGTAAATGTCTAGACACTCAGCATATTGTCTTATTTCATATGCAGGTGTCCATGTGACCATAATTCCATCTATTCAAGTGTGTTAAGAAAAAGAATAGGATAACGTTCCATAGTTAATTGTACATATTTGAATATTCATTATTTGGATGGCGCTTCTGGTCAAGTTCTCGCATACAGTTTTTTTATAAAGTTTTCCCACATTTTGTTTGTATCTTTCCTATAGATAGTTTATATATCATAAAGTTAGAGAAAGAACTTGTCTAGCAACTTAGCAAGATATTCCACATTTTCACATTATATTTAAGCAGATGTTTTCATACTTTTCCCAAAGGTGTAGATCAAATATATGAGTCTGAAGTGAATGAAAATTTAAAATCAATACAAATTGGTGCACTGCTAATAAGCTTACTATCAATGCGTCCAAAAAAATGTCATGTTCTTTAGTAGCCGTAGGAAAAAGGCCGTGCTTAGAGGGAGATTAAAAATATCTGAGGCAGAATTAAGAGAAGTGGAGGAAGCGACATTTGTTGGCATTAAACTTGCTACATGATGACACGCCTCAATCTGTATGTAAATGTCTAGACACTCAGCATATTGTCTTATTTCATATGCAGGTGTCCATGTGACCATAATTCCATCTATTCAAGTGTGTTAAGAAAAAGAATAGGATAACGTTCCATAGTTATTTGTACATATTTGAATATTCATTATTTGGATGGCGCTTCTGGTCAAGTTCTCGCATACAGTTTTTTTATAAAGTTTTCCCACATTTTGTTTGTATCTTTCCTATAGATAATTTATATATCATAAAGTTAGAGAAGAACTTGTCTAGCAACTTAGCAAGATATTCCACATTTTCATTCACCTTTACGTTTTGTGGATAGCAAGGCGTAAAAAGTATTGTTATTGCTGATCATTAAGAAAGCTGGACAATTTTAGCCGGTCGATTTTATTTCTTTGACCTGTCATAGAAAATCAATAGTCATCATGTTTACAATTACAGTGAAAACTGTTTTTAGCAAGATCATTGGGACCAGGTAATTTTGCTTGTTAAAGCAGGTACATTATTAAATTAAATTATATCAGTAGCCAATAAACAATATAAGAGAAAACATATTGGGACCGACAAAAGTAGAACTTTTGTTATCAGTGGCGTAATGAGCAAAAATGAGCGAGGAGGGGGGGGGGGGGGGGGGGGGGGGGGCAAGTGAAGTGAAGTGGGGGGGGGGGGGGGGGGGTAGTGAGCACTTTTTTTTTTTTTTTTTTGCTCCCGAAAATTTGAAAATCGCCCTGGCCGAAAAGTCGCTCAGTGGGGCAGATTTTTTTTTGGATTAATATTTACCTTCGAGCAGTTTAGATAGGGTGATAATAATGTAGCATATAAGGTGTGTAATACACGAGAAGGAAAATAACATTTCAATTTATATATAATACCTGTATTCTTGACAGAATTTTACACAAATAAGCAATATAGACATTTCATGATAATTTACTGTCAATGTATAGGCCGAGAAATTTTGTAGAATTTGTCTGGGCCAAATTAAGTCCAGTTATTTGAACCTGCCCTGGAAGAGTAATTAAGGTGTTGCTAAAAAGCATAAAATTAGTCTTATTCAAATTGAGAGACAGTTTATTAGCCTGTATCCATTCAAATACAAAATTTAGTTCATAATTCAAAATATCAAGAAGCATGTTTGGGTTGTTGTGAGAAAGAAATATATTTAAATCGTCTGCGAAGAGGAGAAACGAGAGAACTGTTGATGAGTTTTATTATTATTATTATTATTATTATTATTTATTCGGCAAAGGAAAACATTACATATCAGTGTACACAATACAAAATAAGACATAGTTATCAACCATTGGAACGCCAGGGACAGAAAAAGTTAACTAAATTACTGTGGCATAAAGCCTCCTGTCCCAATTCCAATGGATGATTTACATAAAACAGAAATAAGAAGTTTAGCCTAATATTAATCAATTACAAACAAATGTATAGGCCAATTAACATTTGACACATTGAATAAGTGTAGGAGATGTTGCTGTATAGGCAACATATTAAACTATACTATAGAAAATGAAAGGAAACTAAAAGAGACAAAGGGGGGGGGGGAGAGAGAGAGAGAGAGAGAGAGAGCAAAGAGAGAGGGAAAAGTAAAGCAAACAGAAAGGAGAGAAGTACATATTTATCAGTGATACATTTTCTTGAAATCAAAATTACAGTGTATATTTAGGCCATAACAAAAGAACATCGTTATTTTGCAATTATAAACACGTGCGTGTTAACAATATAATAAGCGGGGGAAATATTAAGGAGGAAAAGAAGCAAGAAGAGGCGGAAGCAGTAGAATTTAGTATTCAGTTTAATATAAAACCACGCTGGCGGAGGTGACACCCAAGCGCAGCAAGCCAGGTCGACAAGGAAGTCTCGACCACCCCCGTGCGCAAGGACTCGGGGAGTTCGTCCCAGTAACGAGGAAATGCGTTAATTGCAGAGTTTTGGAAATCATTGAAATGAACAATAAAAAGGAGTGGGCCAAGGAGGGAGCTTTGTGGTACCCCGCTAGATATTAATTCTGAGTTTGAGTTTTGATTATTAATGGACACAAATTGGGTTCTACCAGTATGGTAGCTTCGGAACCACTCCAAGGCCTTTCCTCGGATCCCATAATAAGATAATTTGTAAAGTAGAATCTCGTGGTTGATTGTGTCGAAGGCCTTGGAGAAGTCCAGAAAAATACCAACAGTATGAGACATATTATCGATGGCTTTTGCTACTATATCAATTAATATTATCATCGCGTGCGTGGTTGAATGTTTTTGGCGAAAACCGAATCGAGAATTTACCAGGATGTTGCAGGTGTTTAAAAATCGGTTGGTGCGAGAATATATATTAATTTTTCGAGTAATATGGAAAATGAGGTCAGTAAGGATATTGGGCGGTAATTGCCTACATCGTCGGCATTACCCTTTTTATTGACTGGAATCACCTTAGCAATTTTCATTTTACTTCGTCTTATTCCATCTACCAAGGACAAATTGAATACAAAATGTCAATCGAGAGATTATTTCATCGATAATAGTTTTGAGGAGAAAATTTGAGATACCATCACAGCCAGAGCTTTTCTTCACATTGAAGTTATTCACGATATCAATAATCTCAGTTTCATGTATGGGTACAAGAAATATTGATTGAGGATTTGGGTTTCCTAGGAACGAATGGAAATAATTATTCGTGCCGAGAGGGTCGTTTATTTCGTTTCCGTTGTAGACGATCTTACTGAATTTAATTTTTTATTTTCACCTTTCCTGAGAACATTATTGATAATTTTCCAGGTTGACTTCATGTCTTTTTTTATGAGTGGTGAATTGGGTTGAATAGTAATTCTCTTTTGCCCTACGTATTGCAGATGTCAGGGAATTACGATAGGAAGAATATTTTAGCTTAGATGCATCTATTCTTTTTTATTTGTATTTGTAAAAAAATACTATTTGTCCGGTTAATGGATCTGAGTATAGACTTGGAGATCCAGGGGGATCTAGGTACCTTTTTATAACTCGAATTGGAAGGTGATTTCACTGGAATAAAGATAAAATTATATCAACTAGTTTGTTAAAAGCATCATTAGCATCACTATTGTCAAGAACCACAGACCAGTCAGTGAGTATCAGACTTGCTCTGAGTCTAGCTGTATTCTCTTCTGACATATGACGTGAACCCGCTTTGATATTCTGAATATCAGGCTTGAATGTGTTATAAATATGGGGGGTATATGTAAACACTGGGAAATGATCTATGTCAGAAAATATTATGCCTTAATCCATACAATGGGAAGTATTGGAGAACACATTATCAATAAGGGTTGATACGGTGTCAGAAATTCGTGTTGGTTTCGTTATACTTGGGAGAAGTGATTCTGAAGTCATGATATTCAAAAAAATCTCGACAGTGTGGTTTGTCGTTAAAATTAAATAGGTTAAGATTAAAATCGCCCATTATCATACAATGTTTATCATTAAAGGACGGTGAGGTTAACATAGATTGTAATGTATCAATAAAATCAGTATAATTTGAGTTTGGTGGCTTGTAGATTTCACCGACAATTATGTTTCTCCCCCGTGGGACATTGATTTCAATAAAAATGCTTTCGATAGCGTAAAATTTAGATCTTCTCTTAGAGCAAAATCCAAGTCATTTTTGATATAGAAGGCTACATCACCACCAGGTCTACTTTCCCTGTTGTTGGGAACAAACGAATCGCCATCCAAGTTAAGAAGCGGAGTGGGCTTTTCTGACAGCCAAGTTTAACATAAAGCTATAACTGAAAAATCAACATTGAGCGCACTTAGAAATATTTGGAATAAATTAAAATTCTTATTGAGACTTCGTATGTTGTGATGTGAGACTGAAAAATTATTTGTTAGCTTAAAGAATTCACGTTTTTTCAAATCATGAGGTAAAAGATAATCAGATGATCTGTTATGCAAAGATGTATCATTTTCATCATGACCCAGTTCCAAATCAGGCATTTGTAAATTTAAACGATTAATTTCTTCTAGATCAAAGTAAGCCGCGTTACTCTGGGTGGTGTGGAATCATCAGAGTGGCTATAAGGAGTAAAACAAGTCATGAATCTCATCGTTAGTTAGCGATTGTAAAGGAAAGTTAGACATCATTTACTGGCAATAATTGGTGAGTTAAGATTGTCAGCAAGACAACGCAGCTTAATGCGTTGGTCGATGACCGAATTAATTGGATCAACCGATGTCTATTGATATAGGTGTGGTTTACGTAATTGTTGGATACGAGAAAAGCAAAGAATCTACCTCGCCAGGGCGATCTCGGTAACGTGAAAATTGAATTATACTGAGTTTGTTTACACGATAATGTACAAAGAAAATGCGAACATAAGGGCAGGTGACACAATCATATGAACAGGTAATGAGTAGAACATTGGTAACATTTTATGCATTAATGGAACTTGCATTACAAAATGGGAGATAATGAAACTTGTTAGGCCAAATAAAAAAAAAACATGTTTAGCGTCCTGTTTTTTTCGAAAAATAGGAAGGAGGCCCTTTTTATTTTTTATTTTTTATTTCAAAATGGCCGCTCAAAATGGCCGCTCGGTACATTTTCCCTGACAGTCGGGGCTTTTTTTTAAAAAATCAGAAATAGAGCCATTTTAGCAGTGTTTTTCATGTTTTTTTTCTTTCAATAAAAATAATTTCAAAACAAATTTCAAAAAAAAAAAAAAATAGGAGGCGGCCCCCCAAAAGGAAGCGGGCGGGGACGCTAAACATGTATATTTTTTTAATGGCCTTATGAGCATTATAAATGAATAAAACATTTCAAGTACGAAAACGAAGTAGCTAGTATATCGTACAGGAATCTTAACATAAGCAATAGGAACGGCTGACAAAGTCTCGCAGCGGTCGCCAAATCAACAGAATGAGAATAATTGTAATTCCAAAAAAGACTCAATTCAGATCCCGGACGGCCCCGAGCTCAAAAGTTCACTCACCTGTGCCACGCCACGTCACCACTCCCGTCCCTTTGCACAAACACGCATGTTTAAAATTTGTGCTGCTATGTCTGGCAGTCGTAACCCAGCAAACACAGAACGTTTTCAGAACGTTTTCAAAACGTTTTTTTTAGGTCCTGTACGTCTTCGTCCTAAATGAACGTTTTAAAAACGTTTATATAACATTAAAGTTTGGACTTCTCATTTACGTCAAAGTTTAGGTTTTTGAGAACGTTTAAAAAACGTTTTTTGGACGTTACAAAATTAAACGTTTGGTATAGGACGTTTACAGAACGTTTGATATAGGACGTTTACAGAACGTTTGATATAGGACGTTTACAAAACGTTTGTGGACGTTACAAAATAAACGTTTTGTACATAACGTTCACAGAACGTTTTATATACGTCCAATTCAATAAATCAACTAAGATTTTTTTTTAAACAAATACCAGAATTAAGCATCATATTTTGTCTACGTCCAACTACTAAGGAAAATACTGTAGGCGATTTCTTGAATTGAAATGAAAACGAGATTTCTTTGTTTTATCATATAAATGCATACACAATTCATAAACAAAAATACACAAGCAAAACATATTTTTATACATTTTACATACTCAATTTTATTACCGGTAATTTCAAATCATTTACACAACAACGAACGAGGCCGCCGCCGCCGAGGATTGATCGATGACGTCAGCGCTAGCCGCGTTATTGCCCGGCTAGCTAGCTAGCCGGCCATGTGCGTGAAAATTACATTGAGAATTTTCCCATTGAATACCGTGTGTGCCTTTGCAAGAGCTATCAAGAAATCCTGAACTATCTACCTAATTTGTGAGACTGCAACACCAATGTAAGTGACATTTTACCATTTTGATATCTGTTAGGTGTTTAAATGTTGTTTGAGTGAATTCGAGACGTGTAAAATGTGGGAAAACATTTAAATGAGTATCGGCTTGTGTCGTGACATGTCTGCATGTAACTCCGGGAAGCTCCAACACCGGCGCGCAGCGCGCCGGTGTTGGAGCTTCCCGGAGTTAGTCTGCATGCTGCATTCATGCATTAGCGATAATAACGTGCATGAAAATTTACTTTTAACCAACCTGTGAGTGTGAATGCAATGTGATACATGCCAAACAAAAAGGCGTATGTTAACCAGACGCGTTACTGTTATTGTTGATTGTTGTATGATTGAATCCAGAATGATGTGAATTAACCCAACTTTCACCTAACAGTAACACATTAATACATGTCATGTAGCAGAAAGAGTTACTTAAAATCACTGAAAGAACTTGAATTTATTTCTGATATGGTAAAGGTCTAGAATCTACATGTACATTGTAACTGTAAGTTAGTCTAGTAGATCTATGACCGAGTGACTTAAAGTCTTCAGTGAAGATGGCCATGTGTTTCGGACTCCCCACACGTATCCGCACCGCTGGTATTAGATTGCGCGTGGCCATTTTGCCCACTAAATTTCACATTTCCAAACGTGAATACAGCCACACATTTGCACGGGAGTCAAAATCAGGGGGGGGGGGGGGGGTCTGCCTATCATTTGATAGGCAGACCCCCTTTTTTGTTTGTTCATTTGAAAGGGGGCTGGGGCGCAAGCTGGGGCGTGTTTAATAGAATTATCAAATAAAAAAATAATTAAATAAATAAAAAAATAAATAAAAAGGGAGAGGGGGGCTTGCCCCACGACCCCCCCCCCCTGCAGGGTCCGCTTATGTCCGTGTTATATAGAATTATCAAATTAAAAAAAATAATAAAATAAATAATAATAGGGGGAGGGGGCTTGCGCCCCAGCCCCCTATCAAATGAACAAAAAAAAGGGGGGGGGGGGGTGGTCTGCCTATGTCCGTGTTGAATTGAAATTGAACAAGAAAACAAAATAAGAAAAAAACAAAATAAAGACTTTAGAAAAAATGTTTAAGTGGATTTTTTTTTTTTTTTACCCTTTCATCCAATTTTGATGAAATTTTTAGTGTTCTTGTTAAATTTTACTCTACTTTACATCCCAATTTCAGCCTGGAGTACCACTTTAAGTGCTAACTTAACCCTAATAGCACCTGGGGGGGGGGCCATAATGCCCCCCCCCTCGAGATTGTTCGCGACCATTGCGCCGCGCAATTTTTTTTGACCGCGCTGCTCGCTGACTTTTTACTTTCAAGTCTTGCGCATCTTTTGACACCATTTTCGCGAAAATCAGGAATACCGTTATGATGCTGCACGGCCTTTTATACACGCTCGTCCAAACGAAAATGGCTCAAAAACGTGATTTTGTGTACAAACTCAATGCAAATTGAGTTTTCTCACCTTATTCATAAAGATATGATTATTTTCACTTTCTTTGGCTGAAATTAATTTATTATAGCACAATTATATGCTTCAAAATAGTTCTATGATAAATTTTACGAAAAAAACACAACAAAAACAAAGGTGGTAGCAAGGTCTGAAATACCCCGGTGCTATTAGGGTTAAGAGAGTTTTCTGAATACCACCCCTGCTGATATACACAACGAATCACCAGCATAAAGAATTTTGTTAGCATTTTTGGCCTGGACATTGTCAATCTCTAGGTGTGCATCAACATACGCTACTTGTATGAGTACAGTAGACCACTGCCTTTGTTGTCGAGTGCTGCGCTGCAATTGAATGTATATGCTAGAAGGATGCTAGATGATGTTTTAACCCTAATAGCACCTGGGGGAGGGAGGGGGGGGGGGGGCATAATGTACCAATTCATCAAAATTGAAAATTAACATGTTGAACTCAAAATGAATTCATAAAGCTTGAACATTTTTCAAAAATTCTTTTCTTGCTTGATATTTTTCTAATGTCTGTGATGTTTTTCCAGATATGGAGTGTGACCCTGAGCCACTTCGCAGAAGCCCGAGAAAGGCAGATAAGTCGAAGACTAAGGAACTTCCTCTCCCCAAATTGTCAACAACATCCATGATGGCCAGATTTGTCCCCTTAAGCCCGACGGGCCCAATCCAGAGGGGATCATCTCCATCCACAACTACATTCCCCTCTCCTTCGACTTCTCGCCAAAGCCAGCCGCCGACACCAAAAGCTAGAACCTTGGACAGTAAGTATTTACGTAGAGAATTTCACAAACAAAATATCTCTTCTCAAGAACTTAATAGTATGTTTCATAGGAGGTCAATTGATTAGATTTTGGAGTACAGCATATTTAAACTACAAACAAAATTTACTATTTTTTACCAAGATGCTACACTGATATAAGAGAGAGAGGTTGTCAATATAAATACAACATCAAAAGTAAGTTCCCCCCTAAAGAGCCCCATCAAATCTTCCAGTGGAAAAATCAAGAAAAAAAACGTAATTTTTTGTTCATGTTGTGATCATTCAGCCGTTAAGTCACGGATGTCACTAATTTTCGAGAATCTGCTTCCTAACAACCCTAGCTATATCCAATGCTTGGTTTCAACTTGGATAATTTGTTATACTCGAAGATTTGATGGGGTTCTTTAGGGGGAAACTTTCTTTTGATGTGTTTAATTTTGATTTATTTTTATCAAAAAAGCAGGGGTATATTTTTCTGCAAAATTGCTTTCAGATTCTTTCTGTATGTGTTGCATTGTCTGATGCTTTGTACAAGTATTGTCATTGCAGCTTGGTGATGTATTCCTGAAATGCGATAGTTGAAAAGCTGTCGTACATATCAGTCACACTAAAATTACATACTCTTCTTAGCTACCAAAATGACCTAATTTGTTAATGTATTTTTTTTTACTCCTTTTGTTTTCCTAGACAATTTTCAACAGCAGGTACTTCAAAAACTTCAGAAGCTGGAAGATGTCCAGGCCCAGATAGTGGAGACGCTGGCAAACCTGGTTGCCAAATCATCAGTGAGTTTACGGGCAGGTCCTGCCGACCTGCAGGAGCCCTTTGCGGAACCGCTCAAGACAGGGAGTGAATTCGACTTGCTCGAAATGAGACTCGTAGAGTCTGATTTTAAGAAGAGAATGGTTAGTTTAAAAATACTTGCATACTAATTTGGCATTATTTGATCATCCATTCAAATGACTTTGTTTTTCCTTTTTGTACAGGTTTAATTATCTAAACCTCAAATATCCTGAGTTTCTGATTTATACATGCCTTGATTACTTTATAGCCATGTTTAAAAAAAAAAGTGAAAGCCTGTGAATTTTGCAAATGATAAATTAATATTTACCGCATCAGGGTGAAGGTTTTAGCGGAGAAACATTCATAATAATGTCTGGAAATGAGACGGTTGGCTCCTATTTATGTGAGAATCTACGGCATTGTAATTGATAATGGTTCTTTTAATTTCAGATCAACTACCTGAGTCTAATCGGCGGGGGCAATATTGCCCAAACAAGTCGGCGTATCATGAAAAAGCTGGGGTCAAATAATCTTTGGTCAGATTTCAACGTGAATGGGAGGAAGGGGAAGCGTGGTCTGAAGTCAACAAGATTTGTTCCCGTCATTGTCAGTAAGTAATCAATTAGTATATGATTAGCCAATTTCAATTTTATTTTATATGTTTCTGGATTCACCCGATGAGTTACAATGATTGGTGATCAATTGGACATTGATGGTCTCTAGCATCCTTGCTGCCTTTGAAGTCGCATAATAGCATTGTTTTCTGCTTGTAAGGTAGCTGTTGAATTTGGCCTCTAAGGAGTAGTTATGTTTTATGCCCATCTGAACAAGGAATTACTCATGTGAGAGTGTGCAGATGTGTATCCATGTATTTCTTCATACAAAAATGCCCATTTTTGCAAAACAAAAAAAAGGGGTGGGCCATAACATGGGAACCGACATACCATTTTCCCCTAATACATTTGAGAGGAGTGTAATGATATTGATTGTCCGAATTGCCATTGACCGACCCATTTGTCCTTTAAGGTGTGTAATCTGTATCGTCTTATTTTAATGTGTCATCAAAAATAATTTTAATATAATGATCCATGGCGTCTGCACTTACGTCTTTCAGGAGCCTGCATGAAGACCGACCAGGGCGCCAAAGAGATGGAGATTGAAGAAGTCGTAGGGGACTTTCTCAAGCGAACCCCATTTCTTCCAGGAGGAAAGAAATGGAAGGTAAATTCCTTTTACTTTTGTTTGTGTTTTTATTTTTTATTTTTAATTTTTTTCTCTTTATATTATGTGGATTTCTATCAAAATACAAAAATATGTTGCAAGAGAATATCAGATCAATTTACTATTTCAAAGGGCGTTCAGCCTTTTTTGACCAATTTTTGTTTGGACATTAAAAAAATGTGTATTTCAAAGTTATCTTTTGATTGAATGAGTGAAAATTCTGGTGTTACGTGTATGTTCCCTTTTAAAGGGATAGACCCAATATCTGTAAAACAATATTGTACATGAAGCACATCATTAGTCCAGTTTTGCCCTTGTTGATAGGGGTGGCTGGATTCACCTCACTGCCACCCAAGCTTATCCAGACGTCAGTTTTTAGGCATTGGTCTCGAGACTTAATATTTTGTGGACAGGCAATAATATTTACTTATGTGCAGCCTCTTCAGATATAATTTTGGTTCATAATTTACATTATGCCAGTTTGTCACCAAATGAGCTTGTATAGGCGCTGTTTTTAGGGAGGGGGAACATCATGCCCCCTAGTTTTTGTATGGTTTAGTTGAAATGAACATTTAATTTATAAATAAAGGTTGTTTGCTCTGATTTGCAGAAACCTGATACCGATGGGGCTAGAGTTCCAGCTGTCGCTGCCGAAGATGTTGCCAAAGATGTTGCTGCTGTTGCAGATGCCAATGAAGACGAGGAGGAGGGTGTCATGGAGAATTAAAAAGGATAAACGCTGATGACATCTGTTCTCGATTCGCTATGTAGTTACATACTGGCTTCTTATAAAACTCATTTATAGAACAAATCTGGACCTAACTACAAAATCTTTGGTGGATCAAAAGGACAATATATTAAATGGTGTTCTCATAAAGGTTTTACCGGAGGTCAATCACACCAATTATGCCAAGTTTTCTTTGTCATTTAGTTGGTACATGTTTTCAGTATGAATTAACAACATCTTTCAGGAATCAAAGAGGAAATTACAGGTTCTATAAATCACTCAAGTTACTTTTGTTGAGTGTGCTGTAACCAAAAATGCTACATATGTGCTGCCGAATTCTTAACACTAGATATATTTATAGTCTTGCCTTTTCTCTAAATAGCCCGGTAGATTTGAGTTTTCATACTTGCCAGTTATATGACATATTTTCAACTTGTATCTCATTAATGTAAATAACTATGTGTTGATTATGATGGATTTTGTTTTTCATGGAAGATGAAAGTTCTAATGCTGGCTTCTGATAAAACTCGTTTATAGCACAAATCTGGACCCGACTACAAAATCTGTGTGGGATCAAGAGGACGATATAGTAAATGGTAAAACTATACAGTTCTCGTTAAGGTTTTACCAGAGGTCAATCACACCAATTATGCCAAGTTTTCTTTGTCATTTAGTTGGTACATGTTTTCAGTACAAATTAACAACATATTTCAGGAATCAAAGAGGAAATTACGGGTTCCGTAAATCACTTGAGTTACTTTTGTTGAGTATGCTTTAACCAAAAATGCTATGTGTGTGCTGCCAAATTCATGACACTAGATATATTTATAGTCTTGCCTTTCCTATGTATAGATTGGTAAATTTAAGTTTTCATACTTGCCAGTTATATGACATATCTTCAAATTGTATCTCATTAATGTAAATAATTATGTGTTGATTGTTACTATGTTATATGATGGATTTTGTATTTCATGGAAGATGAAAGTTCTAATGCTGGCTTCTGATAAAAACTCGTTTATAGCACAAATCTGGACCTGACTACAACATCTGTTGGGGATCAAAAGGACAATATAGTAAATGGTAATACTATACAGTTCTCGTTAAGGTTTTACCAGAGGTCAATCACACCAATTATGCCCAGTTTTTTTTGTCATTTAGTTGGTACATGTTTTCGGTACGAATTAACAACATCTTTTCAGGAATCAAAGAAATTACGGGTTCTATAAATCACTCAAGTTACTTTTGTTGAGTATGCTGTAACCAAAAATGCAATATGTGTGCTGCCAATTTTTTTACACTAGATATATTCATAGACTTGCCTTTTTTATTAATAGATTGGTAATATTGAGTATTCATACTTGCCACTTACTATAATGACATATCGTCATCTTGTACATTTTTTTCTTGTAAATAACCATTGTATCTGTGGTTTCAAATGGACCATCCCAACCAAATTTCTGTTGGCTGTTTATAATCTTATTTAAGTCTATTTTACGCCAATTTTTCAACCGTATTTCTCTAGATTTTCTCCTTGTGATATCACTTGTCTATCACCAGCCTGAAATAGACGTCTATTGGATGTTCGTATACCACATGGTGTTATGAAAACTTTCAGTTGTGAATACTTTATCACCACGGAAACCTACAGAGAACATTGTATCTTTTTATAAGTAACCTTGAAATACATGTACTATTATTACCAAGTCTTTGAACATTTATTTATGTTTGATAATAAAATCCTGAAATCGATCAAATGTGTGACCCAGTATTTATTTCATATACCATTTGTATTTGTTGAACATTCTTAACACTTTTGCAGGACGTTCTTAAATGTTTGTTGCGCATTCTTTCAACGCCCGAGACATTTTCAGACATTCTATAAAGGTTTTCTGAACAATCTCCTAAAACGTTTTATGAACGTTTTAGACGTGTTTTAAAAGGTTTTTTAAACGTTCTTAAAACATTTGTAGACCATTTGGACGTTTAGAAAACGTTCTATAAACGTTCCAGACGTGTTTTAAAAGGTTTTTTAAACGTTTGTAGAACATTTGGACGTTTAGAAAACGTTTTATAAACGTTCCAGACGTGTTTTAAAAGGTTTTCTAGACGTTCTTAAAACGTTTGTAGAACATTTGGACGTTTAGAAAACGTTTTATAAACGTTCCAGACGTGTTTTAAAAGGTTTTCTAGACGTTCTTAAAACGTTTGTAGTGCATTTTAACGTTTTAAAAACGTTTTAAGAACGTTCCAAACGTTTTTAACAACGTCAACAATATATTTAGAACGTTTTCAAAAGTTTAACGTTTAAAACACGTTTTTAAAACGTCCAATAAAACGTTTTAAATACGTCGAAAACCTACCACATTTTGACGTCCAAAAAACGTTTTCACAAAACGTCCAAAAACCAACTTGGAACGTTTTTAGAACGTTCAGAAAACGTCCAATTGTTAGTTGGAAAGGCATTTCCGACCCAACAAACCCAGATAATGCATAGTGAACAGTGACCTGGCCAGGTGTGTGACCTGCGAGCCCGAAAGCCGTTCGCGACAAACACATAATAATCACATGCAGCTAAAATGGCGTCTTACACGTTGATAATAAAGAGGGAGATCTCTTTGAGCGTAGCTTCCCCGATTGTATAGTAAGCTTGGTTGAACAAAATAATGCACATGGAATTTTAAGCATTAACAGATGATGTTAAAGTATCGAAAAAAACACATTATATTTTACTGAGGTGGTGGTCCAGAAGGAGACCAGACTCTGCTTGGAATTGCAAGCTTCATGGTTTTCTTATGATAGTAAAACACAAGACGATTGTATATTCTATAATTCCCTGGTTTATTTTCTCTGGTTAAAAAAACAAACAAAAAAACAAACAAACCCGGGTTAATGTTAATGAGTGCTGGTCAGCAATAAAGAAACACAAGGGAGAGAGATTACAGTACTCATGCTGTATTCCGTTGGTAACTAGAGAAGAGAAATTTAACTTATTTTAAGACACATGCTAACTGGATAGTGCCAAATTCAAAGTGGAAAAAGAAACGTAAATGTTTCTCTCTCTCTCACCCTTTGCTTTTGTATATACATGAAATACAATTTTAGCAGGAGTTAGAATCATTAAAGACAAATATATGCAAAAGTAGTCAAACTAGCTTCCAGTTGACATAGCTATCCCCCCAAGTGCAAGCATCATGGTTTCCTTGTGACAGTAAAACACAAGAAGATTGTATAATTCCCTGGTTTATTTTCTCAAGTTAGAAAAAACAAAACAATACCGGTTTAATGCTAAAGAATGCTAGTCAGAAATATGGAAACACGAGAGAGGGAGAGAGAGAGAGAGAGAGAGATTACAGTACTCATGCTGTATTCAGTTGGCAACTAGAGAACAGAAATTTGACTTATTTTAAGACACATGCTAACTGGGTGGTGCCAAAATCAAGTGGAAAAAGGAACGTAAATATTTCTCTCTCTGACCGTTTCCTTTTGTATGTACATGAAAAACAATTTTAACAGGAGTTATAATCATTACAGAAAAATATATGCAAAAGTGGACAAATATATGCGATAGTTATCCCCCAAGGAAGAGCAAGCATCATGGTTTTCTTATGACAGTAAGACACAATAGGAGATTGTAATTCCCTGGTTTAATTTTCTCTTATTAGAAAAACAGAACAAAACCGGTTTAATGTTAGTTAATGCTGGTCAGCAATAAAGAAACACAAGAGACAGATTACAGTACTCATGCTGTATTCAGTTGGCAACTAGAGAAGAGAAATTTAACTAATTTTAAGACACATGCTAACTGTATGGTGCCAAAATCAAAGTGGAAAAAGGACCCTAAATGTTTGTATGTACATGAAATACAATTTTAACAGGAGTTATAATCATAAAAAGACAAATATATGCAAAGGTAAACAAATATATGCAACAGTAGTCAAACTAGCTTCCAGTTGACATAGTTATCCACCAACGAAGTATCCTACTCAAGGTTATCCACCTTTAGGAAATGAATATTATATTAAGTAATATCTAGGTTTCGTTTAGGCAAAACATTAAAAAGATTAGTAGCTTACAAGTTTAGTCTTGGTAGTTTTGCCATCTAGTAGAGTTCTTCTCTTTCCACTGTAGATAGACGGTAGCTTAAGTTTCTGTACAAAGATTTTAGTAGACAGGCCCTTTTCCTTTCTGAGCTGGTAGGCAATCTTCGCGAGTTGCCCCCTCCGGGCTTTGAGGGCAGGGTGGAGGTCTGTACGAACGGAGAGACGCGGTCCTCCGTTGGCTTCCGTTGGTTCACGCGGCTTGCGCTGGCGGTCCTCGTAGGCAGCTAGTACCTTGTTACGATCGGACATGTAGACGAATTTTGCGATTATCGCGTTCGGTGCTTGGGGCTGGTCTGGTACGCGAGCGCGACTGGAGAGGCGATGGCAGTTGGCAAGAGCGATGTTAGCGGCGTCGATCTCGTTGATTCCGAGTTGGATGAAAGTTTTGTCGGAGATCCCATAAAAGAGCAGGTTAGCGCGTCGCTGGTAAATTTTCGTTACGGTCATCTTTTTCTGTAGGTCGGCGATTTGCTTGTCAAAAGTGGGTTTAATGTCGGGCAGTTTTTGTAGCTATATCTCCGAGACCTTCTCCGAGTTAAATTTCACAGCATTTTCTAGCTCGGTGACTTTTGATTTTATGGAGGTCACTTCTGCTGTGAGGGTGTCTGGCTTAGCACAAACCATGGCAGAGGAGCGGTGGATGGATTCCTGGATATCCGCTAAGGAGAGGATTGGCGTGGGCGTGTCTGCGGCTGGTACAAGGGCTCGAGCCGGTGATTCACCTGCCGCTTCAGCCGGAATAGAGGCAGCCGGATGATCGGCATGTCTTACCGGAGTCGCGTCCTTGGCCTGGGATCGAAGTGCACGCGAAGTCATGGTGGTAGTCAAGAATTCACAAGATTAGATCACAAATTTAGGCAATATTTACGATGCAAAGTTTTCCCAATTATGAGCAGAATAGCATTAAATCCGGGAAAGGGGAGAAATTGAACTTTCTAGACATGTGATTTTCCCTTTAAAATTCAGATACCGCCCGCCAAATGACTTTTTAGTTTTCTCTCTTCAAATTGCTTTTAATCACTCATGCGTGAAATATGCATCATATGAGTTGTATTAAATGAAAGAGAAGGATCTAAGCTTTCAAAATATGTATCATTTATTAATTATAATTGTGATTAAATTATGATAAAACATCGATGATTCTCGTTTTTTTTTTCTTTCTGGGACGCACTGTATATACGTACAGTTTGTTTTTCACCTAAAATGCGCATCCTGGACAAAAAGACATCAATTTAATTGCAATAACTTAAAATGACCTATCTATCACATTATCTTATCATTTATTTTCTGTGTGTGGCAGGACAACGCGTAATATATATCTAATCAAGAAAGAGTGTTTTAATTGGCAGATTATAAAGTGTAAAACAACTTTGAAATACAGACAGTTTGCTTATATACCACATACTTAGATCACATTTTTATGTTTCATTGCGCAATAAATATAAATCTAATATAATACTTTCAAATGTACATTACACAGGTTTATTACTTTAAACTCATGATAAAAATGAAATAGATTTAAGGTCTTTATTGGATAATTCATATTTGATCCCCTCAAAAAGAAAATCATGATTTGTTTACACTGTTTTATATTTGGTGTCAATAATTAGCTTTGAAGCAAATACATACATAAAAACGCGCGTGGCATCCCCCTATCTCAATGCTTATTATTTTGCAAAACTGTTAGAAGGGATGCCATGCATTACCCCCCAAAATACCCTACAAAGAAGAAAACTACGTTTTGACTGCTCTATTAATAGTTATCAATATGTTCGCTTATCAAATAATTTTCAAAAACATTCTATAATTATTTAATGTATATTAAATTCTTAAGTAAGAAAATGATATTCAGTGAAAATTATACAATGCATAGTTATTGATATGCTTAAAAAACATTCAGCTGGAGTAATGGCCACAATGGTAGCTGTTTTTACCGATAAACGTAGGAACATGATTATAGGGGATTATATGAAATTTTAAAGAGTTACAAAAATAGTAGCTTGGTAATTTTAACGGTACCAAGAACCTCGTTATACCGATTTATCGCTGTATACAGTGGGTTTGAAAGTATTCAGTGAGTGTGTTAATGAAGTACAGGAGAATTGTATTCCCAAAGGACATGCAGGGTAATGCTATATCAAATTGAAAGTTTACTAGGATTTGGAGCAAATCGCATGGTCGCAGGAATATCTGCGGTTTTAATACGGATGGCTCCAGAGTCGTGGGCCGTGAGGAAATCTTTTCCCGGTCATGTTACTCAGATCAGGTGTCTGAAGATTGGGTTTTCGCCCTCAACTTATCCGAAAGGGGGTCTTTTGCGTTGTGTGACATGTGTAATTGCAATTGGTGCATGCTATATGAATAAAATCACTGTTTGAATTATAGGTCTCTGACTTAGACGTATTTTATCAATTTGGGCCTTCATCACACTTACATATAATAGCAAGAAATTATATTACCATTCGTAAGACAGTAATTTCAGGAGCCTCGCTCGATTTGTATGCGGGGAGGTATACCTGGAGGGAAGTGATGGGGCCCGGTTGGGAACACTTTTGCTGGAATCATTGAGGAGAGCTGATAATGGGTGGTTTTATGGTGTTACATAAAATTGTCCCCGTTTGATCGGGCGGCATTCCTCAGGGGCGGATCTAGCTTTTTGCTAAGGGGGGGGTTTGACCAAAATAATGACGATGCGGAGCATCGTCCACGAGCCGCGAAGCGGCGATCCGATTTTTTGGGGGGTGTTTATTTGAACCCCGTAAGTGATGTTTTCCTGGCATCTATTAACACAATGGAGACCATAAAAAGCAGTGCATGATAACGTCTTTTTAAATCAAGTAACAGTTAAATACACAGTTATATCCAGAGTTATCATGTGTTTGGTTAAGTTACCAGATGAGTTGAATATCTTCTCACAATATTTGCACTTGAAAGGGTTTCTCTCCAGCGTGCGTTCTTTTTTCTTTCTTTTTTTCTTTTTTTTCTTTCTTTCTTTTTTTTTTTTTTTTTTTTTTTTTTTGGGCCGCCCAAGGGGGGGGGGGGGTTTAAACCCCCTAACCCCCCCGTAGATCCGCGCCTGTTCCTGATAGCTAAACGCTTGGATATCAGGTTATGTATGGGTTGCACACTTCCTCATTCCAGCACTGATTCCAGCACTAGTTCTGTTATCGGGTTGGATACTCAAATTTGTGTGTAATGCACTTTTGCTGGAATCATTGATGAGATCTGGGAAAAGGTGGTGCATCCGGGTTACATAAAAATCTTCCCCGTCTGATCGGGCATTCCTGACGGCTAGCAAGGGGTGATCGTGGCAATGCAGAGGGTACATTCGTTTACGAGAAGGGGTTTCTAGCCGTGGGTTAACCCTTCTCTGGCTACATGATTGGATTTCACATATTTTGATTTTAAGGTTTATGTATGGGATGCAGATTACATTTATTCACATGATGCCTCATTTTCAGCTTAGATTCCAGCACTAGTTTTGTAATTGGGTTGGATACTTAAATCTGTGTGTAATGCAAATATAATTTTGGCGTGAATTCATGTACCGCCACGGTAAAGTGATACCTGTAGAAATGACAGAATCTCATGTTAAATAAAAGCCACGAAAAATGCATATTTAGAACGGTTTATCGTTTACTCTTTTATCAGCCGTGAATAAATAGCTACGGGATTATTTCTATATGTGCCTAAGAAGGTATTTGAATGAACTTGGTGTTTTTTAAGAATCGTATGTGGTCGGGTAGGTGGTTTGAGTTGATTGAACCTACATGTACATACAGAAAGGATGTCCAAAAAGGGGTAGAGGTTTCACATTCATCATTGATTTCGCCAACAAGCTCATTGATGGTCCATTATTTAATTTATACTGGGAATTTCGCTCAACAAGCCTAGCTTTTCTGAGATTCCCCTTTTTCCCCTCTCAGTTAAATCAAGCAATATCAAATATTTTGTCTAATTCTCAAACTTAAATGTACTCTGTAAACTTATTTGATTACTTGTATAATTCATTTGTTCTATTATATATTGTATTATAGGATTTTCCGGCCAAATTCGCGAGTTTGTCATTTAAATTAATTTGTCTTGCGTTCAAATTCGACGGTTTTAGTGCTGTGATAATTGGCATGGCAAAGCCGATCTGCGCTAACTTAAATGCAAAGTAAATCAATTCGAATGACAAACTCGTGAATTTCGCCGGGAAATCCGATACTATATGGTTTATATATGTCATTTAATTTGTGGATATTAATTTAGTGGAAAATAAATAGAATAAATAGAATAAAATCAAAATCAAATCAAATGAAGTAATCGTTAAAGCATTCCGCTCCTTCCTTTGGCTCAGAGAGATCATTGCCATTTTCTGTTAATGAAATGTGATGGTCTTGATAACATCCCAAATAGCATTTCGGGCAGAGTGAGTGGTCCATAATTGGTTTTTAGCTCTTTAAAGTTCACTTCTAACTTGTTTTTTAAGAGATTGTATTTAGACCAGAGATTAGGGCAGGATGTTTTCCTAGCCTGTTTGAGAAAATTATCTCGCCGATTCATTAAGGCAATGATTTCTCCGGTTACCCACATGGTAAAAAAAGTTGGGCAGATGATACTGGGTAAAACGAATTTGGGCAAATTTTGTCCGATAATTGGGTTATTTCCTCCCAACCATTTACTAAATGAAGTTACATAATAAAAGGTAAAAAATAAGTTTGGTAGATATTACTTGGCAAATCGATGTTGGGCAAATGTTGTCCAATAATTGGGTTATTTTCTACCAACCATGTAGTTACCAATGAAATAATTGGGTAATGTTATAGGGCAACTTAAGGTTGGGCCATTTTTGTCTAACATTTAGGTTATTTTGTCCCAACCTTTTACTACATGTATAGTCACCCAATTAAACATTCAAAATTAGTTAGGCAGATGTTATAAGGCAAACGCAAGTCGGGCAACAATTATGGAACATAATGGGGTCTTGTTATCATATTAGTGGTGTCGTGGTCGAGTGGATATGTCACAGGATTATGGATTACAAGGCCCACGGCGCTAATGTTCTTTTATATATAATAATATCTTATACAACTCATTTGCCCAACTAGTGTCTAATATGCTACACATTATGGTGAGAATTAGGAGAATTTCTGATTGGGTAAACTTTTGTTGGTTTAAAGTTTGGTATTTTCTTTTTATCCAACACTTGGTAAATCATGCAAAATCTTTAGTTTTATACCCAACAGTTGGTTCGACACATAATCGCCCTCATGTTGAGTAACAATTGGGCAATTTTTTGCCCAATATTTCTTAGAGTGGAGGGGCATGGATCTTTTCTCAATCTTTTTCTCCTATGCGGTATAAATCTGTTAACAGTTTCCATAATCGCAGTGTACCAATTTTCCCATGCGTCATTAGTATCATTCATATTCAAGATCCAATCAATATTTTGCTCGGATAGAGCACTATAAAAAATTTCAGTATCTAGATGCCTGAAATCTCTCCATTCAATGCCATTCTTTACAAAGTGGGGGTGTCTATCCCCATACACAGTAAACACAAGATAATGATCACTCAAAGATGTAGGAAAAACTCTCGTAATATTGTGGTTATCAGGGTCAGTACAAAATATCAAATCTATTATAGATTTAGACGAAGCTGTTACTCTAGTGGGTATACTAATAAGTTGATGAAACAGCAATCCCGACATAATTGATTGCAGAGTGGTTGATATACCATCTGTTTTGGCAGGGCCCATGTCGCAATTAAAATCAAAAAGTATAACTACATTATTGTTTACATGAGTTACTATTTTGCCTGCCATGTTATTAATTGAGTCTAAAACATCTGCAGGGGAGTTTGGCGGTCTATATAAAGCACATATGGTAAGAGGTTTTAAACATTTGCTAGTTACTTGAATACAGATTGCTTCGATATCACTTTCAAAATGAGTAAGACGTTTGAAAGTTAAATTTGTACCTATATACATAGCTACTCCACCCCAATGTCTATTTCGATCATTACGAATAACAAGATAATCATCTATGTAAAGTTCTGAATCATTTACAGTATCATCACGTTTAGATTTTGTGATTGCTAGAATATTAAATGTTTTTATTTTTTTATATTTAACAAAAATATATTAATGTGTTTATTAAATATTCAATCATATAAATATTACATATTAACAAGTCATTGGTAATAATTAGACCAACAAAAAAAAACAATATGCATAAAAACAAATACACATATATCCCAAAGCATAAAATGAATATAATAATGATAATAATGATAGTAACTGTAATAACAATAATAATAATAATAATAATAATAATAATAATAATTTCCACTTAAACCAGAATATAGCCGAACCGGACACATTCTGACATTATTTGAATACAATATTTACCTGTCTTCATATTAATTGTAGAAGCATTAAAAAGAATTATGATAGTCTTGTCTCTCTTGTAAATACAATTGATCATAAATTTTGTGCAGTAGGATTATCAGAGACTTGGTTGAAACCAAATGATCCCGTTTATAATCTTGATGGATATGAATTTGTTGGACAAGATCGCAATGGTGGTGGAGTGGGTATCTATGTACGTAATGATTTTAATTATAATCTTAGGCTTGATCTAGACATCAATAATGATTTTGAATCTGTCTTTATTGAAATTAAAACAAATAAGAAAAGTATTATATTTGGAACTATATATAGACCACCTAATACATGCTTTCCATCATTCTTAGAGTCTTTGAATTTGATACTAAACATAGTAAATAAAGAAAATAAACTGATAATGTTTGCTGGAGATTATAATATCAACTTATTGAATGACAGTTCTTGCCAACAAATAAATTATTTTTTGGATGTCTTTATGGTTAATTTTATGTTCCCTGTGATTCACTACCCAACTAGGGTAACAATCAATTCTGCGACATTAATTGATAATATATTCACTAATGATATTGAAAATATCAGTAGCGGGATTCTATTTGTTGATATAAGTGATCATTTTCCTATATTTTGTATTCATAATGATTCAATTCTAATAAATTCTACCTTTTGGATATTATATTGGATTACTTTTTACCATGTAAATGTTCTTTGCACAACTGAAATCCTCCAGGAATCTATTGGAATTATGATGTCACCACTTGGAGTCATATTTTAGGTGACTTTTTAATATTTGAGATTACTCTCTAAGGGGATGTGTTTACTACAGTCCCATGCATTCACAGTTGTGGTGTATCTTCCCTAGAGTTTGTACACATCTGCACTTCTGCGACTACTCTACTTGCCTACATTGGATTGAATTTGCTCTATTATACCCCCAACTTTGGTATGTGTTTATGTAACTTGTGTATTGTCTCTTCAAGAAAGCTATTGCTATTTTCCAAAGTTCCAGCTGGTCTTGTACCATTGACGCCCTTCTTGATCATTTTATGTAAGGTCCCTAACCTGATTTCTTCAAATAATGGCAAACAATGTGGAAGCACCTGTCACCAGAGCTAGATCTACCAAGGAGCGTAGCAACCCTGCTTTAGTGCAGGAAATCATCAAAGACATTCTACAGAATGAAGGTTTTATTCATCTGGTTGAGGAATCTATTCAAAAAAGAATGAATGAAATGGAAGAGTCTATTGATAAGATGAAAGCAGATATCTTCGACTTGCAGACTAGCAACGACAACAAATCCAAGGAAATCACAATTCTCAAAGAGAAAGTCAGCACTCATCAAAATCACTTTGCTAGAATAGAAAACAAGGTGAATGCTCAGGAACAATACTCCAGACGAAACTGTATTCGGGTATTTGGTTGCGCTGAAAGAAATGGAGAAAACACTGATAAGATCATAATTGACATAGCGAATAACATTCTACATGTAGACCTTCGATTAGAAGACATCGATATCAGTCATAGAGTAGGGAAAAAGAAGGAGAAAGAAGGCAGACAGATACCACGTGGTATTATAGTAAAGCTTAAAGTATACAAGAAAAGGCAGGAGATCCCTAGGAATAGGCGCAGACTGAAAGGTCAAAATAAGTCAATAGTCGAGGACCTCACGTCTAGTAACCAGGAACTACTTAATCATGCAAAAGCTTGTCCCACGGTACAAAATGTGTGGAGTTCAGACGGTCGCATCTTTGCCCTGTTCAAAGATAAAGATTCGGGCATTAAAGTCATTCATAACAAAGACCAACTAAAGTGACTGTAATTAGGAAGCAGAGATAAGAAGGATAATAATAATAGGGTAATCTCATTTCAACTTTTACCTGGATGGATAACACACTGTTATTTGTTTTATCCTCATAACTGGACTTTGATCAGTGAATATTTTCGGATATTCCTCTTCTTTATTTTAATGCACTGTTTTTAATATTTAAATTGTTTTTCCTTTTTTACAAAGTATGTTCTTTTTGTCTTTTTATCTTTGTATGTTTGAATGCAGCCAGTATTCATGTATTTACAATTTAATCTTTATATATACCCTGATGCATTGGAAAATATGAATATTATTGAATGTATTTATGAATCCGTTAGCTGATATTGATCCAGATTTAAATTTATATAACTTATTGAATACAAATTCTTGCTCTTACACACCAAATGAGTTTAACATAAAGTTTCATAAACATTATGGTCTCAGTATATTACATGTTAATGCTCGTAGCCTTCAGAAAAATTTCGAAAGAATTTCTGAATTTATATCATCAATTCAAATTTCATTTTCAATTATTGCAGTGTCTGAAACGTGGATTACTGATGTACCACTTTTACCTTTTGAGCTAGAAGGTTATACATTTTTAAATTCAAACAGACTTTTTGGTCGAGGAGGTGGTGTAGCTTTTTTTGTATCAAATCAGTTGAAATATCGAGTAAGAAATGATCATATTATTTGTAATGAGAATGAGATAAATGATTATGAATATATGTTTATTGATATCATAAATCATTGTCACACCAAAACTACAGTTGGTGTTATATACAGAAAGCCAAGTGGTAATATTAATGATTTCTTGAATTTTTATGATTAAATGTTATGTAAGCTCAAATGTGAACATTCGAACTTATACATTACTGGGGATTTTAATATTGATATCCTTAAACATTTAAGTAGTTCTGATGCTGCCAATTTTTAAAGTATCAATTCCTCGTATGGCCTCGTACCCCTCATAAAAAATCCTACTCGTATTACTGTAAATACTGCTTCCTTAATTGATAATATATTTACCAATGTCATACATTCTACAGTTGATAGTGGAAGTTTGTGTGTGGACATTTCTGACCACCTGCCTATTTTTCATCTTTCTCAAATTGAATGTAATGTAAATAATGTATCAAATACTCAAAAATTATCTCGCAAAATTACAAATGATGGCATTAGTGCATTGATTGCGGAACTGTATATTACAGATTGGTCCTCAATATATTGTTGCTCTGATGTGAATGAGTGTTATGAATTGTTTTTATCAAAGTTACTTAATGCATTCGATAAACACTTGCCATATATTAAACGTAAGGTAAAGAAACCACTTATCCGTAAATCCTGGATTACGCCAGAACTCTTACGTTGTATTAGGAAAAAAAATAAGCTTTACAAAGTTTTTTTGAATGATCGTTCTTCTTCTCATGAGAATAAATACAAGGCTTATAGGAACAAAGTGAACCAGATTCTACGACATGCTAAAAAATTGTATTATTCTGACAAATTGAAGGACACATGTATGCATAATAATGTTAAGGGCACATGGTCTGTTTTGAATAATTTACTGAGAAAATCAACAAGTTCTCTTCCCAAGTATTTTATACATGATGCTAAATGTGTAGATGATCCACAACAAATTGCAAATGAATTTAATTATCATTTCATTAACTCATGTACCAAAGCAATTACTTCATTGCTCGAAGATGATAGCTTTGTATCCTCAGATTTTAAAGATTATCTGAAAAATCCTAGTGCTGTCTCTCTATATCTAACATCTATAAATGAAAGTGAAATTATTGAACATTGTAAAAAACTGAAAAATACCAACTCGTGTGGATTTGATTCTATTAGCTCTGTCATTTTAAAAAGAATTATCAATGTAATTGTCGAACCAGTAACACATATTTTTAATCAATCCTTAGCTACTGGAATTGTTCCAGATAAACTAAAGATCGCTAGAATTGTTCCTGTTTATAAAAAAGATGATCGTCATGCTTTTGAAAATTACAGGCCTATTTCAATCTTACCTTCTCTGTCTAAAATACTAGAAAAATGTATGTACAAACGTCTTTATTCTTATCTGAGTAGCAATAATTATATATCAACAATCAATATGGATTCCGCTCTAATCATGCAACTGTGCATGCTTTGATAGATTTACAGGACAAAATAATTACAGCCATAAAAAATCATAATTTTGGATTAGGCATATTTATGGATCTTTCCAAAGCGTTTGATATTGTGAATCATGACATACTTTTATATAAGCTTAATTACTATGGTGTTAGGGGTATACCACTTCACTGGTTTCAGAGTTATTTACATAATCGCTATCAATATACTGTATTCAATGAATATTCTTCTAGTCGTTCCTTGGTTAAAAATGGTGTGCCCCAAGGATCTATCCTAGGCCCCTTGTTATTTCTATTATATGTCAATGATATAATTAAATCCTCTGATAAATTTGAATTTACAATGTATGCAGATGATACAACATTATTCTATACGCAACCCAATGTTTTAGATTTAGAACACAATGCTAACTTTGATTTGTGTAAAGTTTCTAAATGGTTTAAAGCTAATAGACTTTTTATAAACAAAAAGAAGACTAATTTCATGACATTTTGTTTAAATAGTACGTTTGAAACTTCGAATTCATTGACTGACATTACCATTTGCATTGATTCCATTCCTTTGAAAAAGGTGAATGCTGTAAATTTTCTTGGAGTATATATTGACTGTAATTTAAAATGGGATACTCATGTGAACAATATTATTTGTAAAGTATCCAGATGTATTGGTATCTTATTCAAACTAAAATATTATCTGTCAAATCATGCTCTGTTCTCATTATATAATGCACTTATATTACCACATTTATCATATTGTGTCAGTGTCTGGGGTAACTGTGGCAAACTAAAAATGAACATCTTATTTAAATTACAGAAAAAAGTACTGCGTATTTGTACCAGTAGTCATTATCTTGCTCATTCCGCTCCTCTTTTTATCAAGCTCAAAACCTTGAATATATTTGATTTATATCAGTATCACACATCAGTGCTAGGTTTCCTTTATTTTCACAATCTTCTTCCAAATACTATTTCGAACATGTTCCCTACGAATCTCAGTATTCATAATTATAACACAAGAAATCGGACCAATTTTCATCGTTGTAAAATTATGTTTATGTATGAAGAAAAATCTCCTCGGTGTAATCTCCCGGTGATTTGGAATTCATTACCAAAATATATTCCCCTTTGCAATAACCAAAGATTATTCAAAAAATATCTGAAAATATATTATCTGTCCAAATACTGACATAAAACATGACCATTTTTTAGACTTTGCTGTTCCCCTGGCTTTTGTTTTTGTTTTTGTTTTTTGTTTTGTTTTGTTTTTTTTATCCACTGTTTGTTTTTTAATTTGTTTACATGTCTTTCAGTAACAGAATAAGTTGAAAAACCAAATAATAATTTATACTTTTAGGGAACTTACTTTACAAGGCCCTTTGGCCTTATTTTAGTTCCCCTTTTCTCATTTCCGACTAGCAAATTTGGTATCTGTGATACTGTTAACTTATATGATTGCATGTAATTTTTTATATAATGTATATTGTTGTAATGATCTTCTGTTTTTATGGATATGGAAATAAATGAACAAATGAAATGAAATTGAAAATAATAGTGAACTTGTATATACTAAACGCGACAAGTGTGAAAATAATATTTGTCAATTTATTTGTAAACTTGAAACTATATCTTGGCGCATAGACAATGTTAATCCCAATGCAAATTATGATTGTTTTTTTATTCCAATTCAAATCTTTGTATGATGAATGCTTTCCTATTGTACGTAGATCCTGTAAAAAGAAGAAAGATAAATCTTGGTTTAATGAACAATTACGTAAAATGTGTATTAAAAAATGTCGCCTTTATAAAAGGTTTATTCATAAGCCAACTCTTAATAATGAAATCTCATATAAAACTTTGAGAAATAAATGTAATAGTGAAGTAAAAAAGACAAAGAATAAATATTATCGTGATATGTTTATAAATGTGAAAAATGATATGAGGCAAACTTGGAAATGTATAAATAAGGCTATGGGAAAAAATGAAACAAAATAATATTGAACAAATTACTGTTAATAATCAATCTGTTACTCTTGGTAATGATATGGCTAATGAATTTAATGATTTTTTTGTGAATATTGGTCCTTCGTTGACACAAAATATACATGATCCTCAGTCTTGTAGTAAGAATAACAATGTGCAACATTTGACTAGGAATCCTAAATCTGCCTTTTTCACTCCAATATCAGTGAAAGAAATTATTGATATCGTTTGTAATTTAAAGAATCGATCAAGTACTGGTTTTGATGAAATTGATGTATCGATTACGAAAAGAGTGATTCATTTAATTTGTTATCCACTATGTGATATTTTTAATTTTTCAATGAGTATGGGTATTTTTCCAGACGGGTTAAAAATAGCAAAAGTGATACCAGTTTTTAAAAATGGATTATCTGATTGTTTAAATAATTATCGACCTATTTCTGTACTGCCTATATTTTCTAAAATTTTTGAAAAATGTCTTTTTAATTGACTTCTAAAATTTGTTGATCAGTGCAATATATTAACAGAAAGCCAGTATGGATTTCGTCCAGGGTACTCTACATCTCTACTATAGTTGATTTGATTTATAAAGTTACTAATGCTCTTGATAAAAAGAAAATTTTAATTGGTTTGTTTCTTGATTTAAGTAAGGCTTTTGATACTCTAGACCATTCAATTCTTTTTCATAAATTAGAAATGATGGTATTCGTGGTATTCTTTTAGATTTATTTCAAAATTATTTAACTAATCGTAAACAATTTGTAGTTGTCAATGGTAATGAGTCTTATTTGAGTGCTGTAGGATGTGAAGTGCCCCAGGGATCCATTCTTGGTCCACTTTTATTTCTCATTTATATGAACGATCTTTGTGCATCATCTCAAAGTTGGAATATATTTTATATGCCGATGATACCAGTGTCTTTTTATCCGATAACAATATTGACAATTTGATTCCTGATTTTAATGATGAATTATTGAAAATAAATTCATGGTTGATCTCTAATAAATTAATTGTAAATACTAAAAAAACTCACTATATGATCTTTTCTAATATCGATCGTGACACGTTGGTTGTTTCCTTAAATGATAATGTAATTAATCGTTGTAGCTCCCTGAAATTTTTAGGTGTAACAATTGACAGTAAATTATCTTGGAAGGAGCACATTGATGTTATCTGCACGAATATTTCTAAAGGTATAGGTATTTTAAATAAAATTAAACATTTTCCTTCAAATATTTTGATTATGATTTATAATGCCATTATATCTCCTTATTTTAATTATTGTAACCTTGCCTGGGGATCCTCAACTGATCATGCAATGAGAAGATTATTATGCTTACAAAAAAGAGCTATTCGTTTTTGCTCATATTTTTGCTCATATTTTGCTCATACTAAACCTTTATTTCTAAAATTAAAACTTTTGAATGTCCTAGATCTTTGTAATTATAGTTTTGCAATATTTATGTACTTATGTTTTAATAATTTCATACCAATTAGTCTTTCCAGCAAATTTTGTCTCAATTCGGCATTACATTCATATAATACTCGAAGTTCTTCTAATTTTCATTTAAATAAAATAAGACTAAATATAACTAAGAAATCAATATTTTTTAAAGGGCCACAATTGTGGAATAATATACCTCAAGATATAAAATCTAGTCCATCAATTAACGTTTTTAAAAGGAGATACAAATCATTTTTAATCCAACAAAATAAATAAAGATTGATTATGTACACGGTCTGGTTTTTTGTTTTATTCCCCCCCTCCTCTATTAGGCTTTTTTTTTGTTTAAATTAATTATTGTTTTAAATCACCTCCTCAAACAACAAAATAATATTGTATTATAATTTATTACTGTTTTGGTGGCAGCACCAATAAAGCCTTTGGCTTTCCTAACTGTCTCTACATTCATATATATTTTTGTTGTTGTATGTTATTGCAAATGTTTCTCTTTAACTTGTACGCTATGTTTTGTATTTTATATGTTTGTTATGATGTTTTTATGATGAATGAAATAAAGTTCAATTCAATTCAATTCAAAGTTATACAACACCATTACAGTAAAGAAAGACCTTGAATTTACCCAAAATATCCATCACTGGCGGACACGAACATGGTATTAAGTAGTTTTTTTTTTTTTTAATTTTCTACCAAAAAATGCAAAAAAACATTCTAAACTGCATAGTTGATATTAGTAATGTCACGCAGGCGCGGATCCAGGATTTCTTAGGGGGGGGGGGGGGGCCCAACTTTATTTTTTTTTTTGCTCCCGAAAATTTGAAAATCGCGCCGGTCGAAAAGTCGCTCAGTGGGGGGGGGGGGGCCGTGCCCCCCCCCCCCCGGCCCCCCCCCTGGATCCGCCACTGATGTCACCACACCGTCAATTTCTGTGGAATCAATGTGAAAAGGCATCATGCGTTGTGTATGCGCCCCTGAGAGATACTTTGTATACACTGTACACATAGAAATCATAATTTGAACTCCAGTGCATAAAGCGGAGTGAGGGGGCGCAGGAATAAAAGTTAAATCAACATGAGTATCATAATCTTGAATCTTGAATCTTGATAAGTCAAATCACCATTTCTTAAAATGTAAAACAAGCTCGTTTCTTTTTTTCGCTGAGAAATATTCAATATCTTATTGTTTCTTTATAACACTCTTAACAATTTCAACACTTGGTAAATCCCCCTTAAACTTACAAATATAAATATAGTATTTTGCCACTAACAAGAGATATGTAATGAATCTGTCTAATGAAAAGCCTTTTTTTCAAAATTGGTAAGGTTAACATTATTAATATGTTTAAAAAAAAATTATGTTTAAAAAATATGTCCATATTGGGGTAACCTTTTCACAATCACACAAAAAATGAGTAATTGATTCCTCCTGGTTATCACAAAATTCGCAATTTGGTGAATCTTTTCTTTTAATTGTATACAGAAAGGCATTTAAAGGTATATTGGAAAATTTTAAAATAGAAAGAACGCACTCTAGTTTCAATTGTACAAGTGAAATTAGCCTTTTGTACCTCTTCCCAAATGATACGATCTGGGACTGTTATTTTACTATTCCAATCTTCATATCTCTTGTCAAGTGGAAAGGAAACGTTTATTATTCTGTAAGCATGCTTGGGGACTTTTTTGCAGCATTTAATTCAGTAACCAAGGAATCATGAATATCCAAATTATACGAACATACATTTTCGAATCGTTCACTGGGAATATTTCTCATTAAAAAATTGAATTTTCTTCTATCTGTCTGAGGAATGCCAAAATCTAATATCATTTCTTCAAATAATTTATAACCAGGGAAGGGAGGGTTCAACAGATCAGAAATCACCAAGATTTTCTTATCAAACCAGGTTTCATAATACAAAAATGATTTTTGGATTTAGAACGAATTGATATATTAAACCACAATAATTGACAAGCTCCAATCTCAGAATATTTACCATCATAAGTTCCAAAAGTTGCATGTTCTCTATAGATATACCAGGTACGTAAAGAATCTGCCATTTGAGAGTTACTCAAAGATTGTAAGACTGATTCTGGGGCATTCTGGGGGATTTTTCTTTTAACTCTATCTTTACCACCACCAGGGGCGTACGCAGGGGGGGGGGGGGGGGTTTGGGGGTTCAAACCCCCCCTTGGTATTTTAATGAATGTAAACCCCCCCCCTAAAAAAACCTAACCCCCCCCCCCCCCTTTGGCTTTTTTTTTTTTTTTTTTTTATTATAAAAAAAAAAAAAAAAAAAAATTATACCCACGGCTAACCTAAATAAGGTGACCTTACCCCCCCCCCAACGCAAAAAAATGTCAAATGTTGAAATTTTGAGACCAAAAAAAAAAAAAAAAATGACCGCTTACCCCCCCCCCCCCACTGAGCGACTTTTCGGCCGGCGCGATTTTCAAATTTTCGGGAGCAAAATATTTTAAAACCCCCCCCTTGAAAAAAATCCTGCGTACGCCCCTGACCACCACTCCAAATAAATTAAAAATACAAACTATTCAACTCATTAAAAAACTTTTAATATTTTTATACTAAGAACAGAAAAAAAATATAATTATTGTGGAAAAACAAGGGGCTTAATTACACATACTTTACCAATTAAAGAAAGGTTTCTCATTCGCCAGCAATTTATAGTCTGTGTCATTCGTTTTAATTTTAAAAGATCGAATATCAAACCCAAATTCAGTGAGAAATTAACTCCCAAAGATTTAAATTGAGAGATCTTCCATGTTATACCCTGGTTTCTCAACGGAAAATCTTGACATCCTCTCTTAGATCCGATCCAAATTGCCTCTGTTTTAGCTAAATTAATCTTACAACCAGAACATCTCCCAAATATATTCAAAATATCAAACAGTGTTTTAAAGGAATCTCCAGACCCATCTACAAAGCAGACAGAATCGTCAGCGAATAAAGAAATCTTTACTTCTTGGTTATTGATTTGTATGCCCCTAAGCTGTTCGTTTTGTCTAACTGATAAAGCCAAAATCTTAATAAAAAAAATAAAAAAAGATATGGAGAAATAGGACAACCTTGAAAAATAACTCTTTGCATAGAGATGCGATCAGTTAAAAAAACCACTGTTCGAGTCCCCCTGTCGCACTAATGTCCTTTGGCAAGACATTGATCTACTTTTGCCACACTCCACCAAGGTGAAGTAAATGGGTACCTGGTACAAATGTATTCCTTGAACCGCAGCGCGCGTAACAGCTGCACTGCTAAATCCAGGGTAATTATGTTGCATTATTGTAGAGCGCTTAGAGACGTCTGATGAAGTAAGTGTTAGGCGCTATATAAGCAAGGATAGTTGTTATTATAACATATGTTTTTCGTTCAGAATATAGGGTCTTTATCTATCCAATAAATTTATCACCGAAATTAAACTGTTTTAATATCTGGAACAAAAAAATATGATTAACACTAACAAAAGCCTTCTCAATATCAAGTAATAGTATAGCGTCAGGAACTTCATTAGTTTAAGTACTCAAAAATATCAAATATTAATCGAATATTATGACTTATATTTCTGCATTTCAAAAAACCAGATTGATCTGGGTGAATAAGTGTATGCATAAATTGTTTTATGCGATCTGCAAAACACTTTGCTAATATTTTATAATCAACAGTCAAAAGGCTTATAGGGCGATAATTCATAATCAACAAGTGGTCTTTGTCCTTCTTTAGCAGAAGAGTAATAACACCATTTCTTTGTGATACAGACATCATCCCGTTTTGTAAAGAGAAGTTAAAAGAATTCATCAACATAATTATCACCTATATCAGACCAAAAGGTTATATAAAATTCAATGGGAAGTCCATCAAATCCGGGAGTTTTGTTCATATTCATGGATTTCATGACATCAAATATTTCTCGTTTTGAGAGAGGCTTTCCAGGATGTTCTTTTCATCATCGGTTAATTTCAAAATATCCAAGTCATTAAACAAGTCTTGCTTTACATTTTCATTTGTCATATACTGACAGTCAGGATTGGAATACAATTTACTGTAAAATTTGTGTATTCACTTAATATCTTAATTGGGTCAGAGGTTAAGTTTCCTTCTTGATCTGTTATTCTACTAATTGTGTTTCTTTGCCATGCTCTTTTTTCAAGATAACAACAATACTTTGAACTCTTCTCTACTTCTCTAACCACCTTACCCCAGATCTTATCATAAAACCTTTAGTTTCAAAGTCATACATTTTATTTAATTGGTCTTCTAGCTCTTTAAAGTTTTAATAAAAGAGGTTTATTTTCAGAAACATCACTGCTTAATTGTATTTTTATTTTGTCAATCTCTTTCATGAGTAGATCCTTTTCTTTGTTTCTTTCCTTTTTTCCTAGGAGAATATGCAATACTAGATCCAGTTAAAACACATTTAAGGGCATCCCACTGAATATTAGGGTTACAGTCAGACTCTTTATGAGTTTCTTTGAACTCTACTATTTTTTCCTTAATCAATTTGATAAAGTCTGGATCATGATGTAAATTGTGACAATTAAGCTTCTAATAGCCTTTCTCTCTTAAAGGAAGACTATCTTTAAATTTGACAGATACTACTGAATGATCAGATTGGATACCTGGATAATTTTAGATTTAACACAATTACTTTAAAGTTACTGGAAACTAAAATATAATCAAGTCTTGATAAAACGGGCGGTTGGGTGAAAATTTCGCCAAACATCAACTAAATTGTATTCTTCAATAATAACTGAAAGCATATTACTAACCATAATATTACAATGGCGTTGTCTAGTGCCATGATAATCCAAGGGCCCAATCACTGCATTAAAATCTCCACCAATGATTAAAGCAGAATTATCAAATTTGTCAATTTTTGCAAACACTTCCAATACAAAATCTGGGTCATCATTATTTGGGACATAAATATTAACTAGGGTCACCAACATATCATTGAAAATAAGATTTAATATTACAAATCTTCCATTTGGATCATAAAATAAAGAATTTACTTTACCTGAAACAGACTTCTCATAAGTATTGCTACACCCCGACTGTTTGAAGAGTAACTTGCAAACCAACATAATTCACCCCATTGTAATTTCCACAAATTATCATCATTCTTATCAGAGTGGGTTTCCTGTATAAATATAATGTCGGTTTCAATGTTTCTTAAATAAAGGAAGACTTTTCTTCTTTTGACATGACCCTGTAAACCCCTACAATTGAAGGTGCTCACTTTTACTATCATTCTCTTGAAAAGGTATCGTTATGAGAGTACCATCCTTAAAGGTAAAGACCAGTAATGGTCATGCGATTGCATTGTGAAAGAAACGTTGTGGAATCGATCAGAAAAGGTTGATCATCTAGCATCTAGCATCTGCAAGGTTCTGGAATCATCAAAATGATAAGAAATTTGGCCTATTCTTCGTAAAGTTACAAGCACTATACACAGAAAGATGTATATGGGACTACCCTATATCTCTCACAAGACCATGAGAGAAACAAATTTACCAAATATATGAATTAGTAGGCAAATTTTTTATCATCATGTCTTAGTCAAAACATATTCTTTCACATGATTGGTAATGAGAGCTTCCATTTCATTTTTTGAAATTGGGGCGTTTCCAATACTGGTCTTTACCTTTAATAGGTTAAGAGTACAGTGCACTGGACATACTGGAATGTATACATGTAAGCATATAATCTTCATATTGATACAGGTTAATATAATGGTTTGGAATGCAGTAACACAAATAGAATTATAAAATATTTTCTTGTCAAAAGATATAAACAAAATAGAATAAAATACAAAAAAAAATCACAATAAAAATGAAATATACCAAAACATTAGAGACGAAAATCGCTGAGCGCATATGTACAAAAACATCAAGACTTCAAATAAAAAACAGTCATGACAAGTGCAAAAGTTAAAACCAACACATCAGTAGAAAACAAAAAGATATTAGACAGTGCATAGCGGCACAAAATCGTGCTGGGAAGACTTGGAATTTTGATAGAATTTTAACAAACATATATATTTGACCCCCCCCCTAAAAAAATAAAAATAAAAACAGAGTCATAGGAGCTCTAAAAATGTTAGATATAAAAGCATCAAATATCACCTAAAAATAGTTTGACATAAAAATATCAATCTGATACCACACAATAATTTGGTACAGTATACATCTGCAACAGTTCCAACAATGATACATGGATTAAGGAAAAGAATTGGTCAAGCTTCATGGCAGATATCAAATGAAAAAGAAAGAAAGAAAGAAAGGAATCAGTAAACACATGCATGTCTGATAATAATAAGTTGTCAAGCAACTATGATTACTTGCTCTAAAATTCAGTTTTAATCAACCACCATATACTGGGGGGAAAATCCCAAAGGGTGAGAATGACTGTGAGGTCAAATATAATGTGTAAATACATGCTTCATAAATTAAATAAGCTAAGTTTGTATTAACAAGTCTACGTTTAAAATGTAAATTCTTTAATAACGCAGAGTAGTAAAATCTTATGCAATGATACGACAAAAAATAGAGTTTTTTATCATTTAAACAGATTAAGTATAGTCTTAAGAAAAAGTTTATATCAGGTACATGTAAGTACTGAGTCTCAGTTCATCTATCTTTAACGGGAGAGAGTTAATGTTAACGTGACCTATTTTCAGACCTTGTCTAGTGAGACGTGGAAAAGAACCATCTTCTAGTTCATAGTATTGACAAGTGCTTTGTAGGTCAATGCTTATCAAATCGTGATTTGAGGGGGCAGGGATATTGACTCGGTGATATGTTAGTAGTTCAATCGTGTATTCATTTAAATCTGCAAGGTATTTGTAAAGAACTATAGCATGTTTGGACTCCATCTGTAATCAGGTTAACATGGTAATACCTTCAAATCATGGAAAACACTTGGAAGCGTGACCACATACAGTATTGGGGGTAATCGTTCAACCTACTTACCCTCGTTCTCTGTAACCAAGGCCATCAGGATGATCCATAAAAGGAGTAATTTCACGCACTTTTCTTGGCTCACCATTTCCAAATCTGCAAGGCATCAAAGAAAACCACAATTTTCGTGTATCAGGATAGCATAATTGGAGTTGTTGTATGGTTAGGCGACCTCTGACCTGGCAGTATTCAGTCATTTACCTACCATTGATCACTGTTTCTGTTTATTCTTCTCTTGGATGTGTACAGAGATGTAGGAAAAAGTTGTGGAATATGTGGAACCATTTACCCACTGTCATGAAGGAAGTTGAATCACTCGACCAATTACAAAAATACCCTTAAGGTCCCATTCATTTTCCAGAGATTCTAGATCGAATCATGGTATTGTTGTGTTGTGGAATCTGATTATATAGTTTTACTTGGTTGCCAGCGTTCTTCAGTGTGAGTCAAAAAAAGTTTACACCTAGAAAATTGCTAATTATTTTAAAAATCATCTATGAACAGTAAATGATTATACATCTTATGAAAGAGTGTTTTACCCCAAATAATTTGGTATTATTTTTGTGTGGTATGGTTTCACGCTTGGATGGATGAACAAGAGGCATTGTTTGCGAGAGTGCAAAAATCGATTTGCGCCAAAGTTGCTTGTGTGATGTTTGAATAAAACAATTGGGATTTGGGTATTATTATTAAGTCGGTCTTTGCAGATCCAAATACCATCCCTAACAAAATTAATTATGCCACACATATCAAATATCAACGAACATTTTGTGCGCCCGCGTGTGTGTGTGTGTGTGTGTGTGACTATGCTTCTGCAAAAATTATGCAATGCATTTCATCTGATACATTCAATTCATTCTCTCACTCCGCTAATCCCAACATAATAGATGCTGTAGGCATCACTTTGGCGCAAGTCGATTTGTGCACTCTCGCAAACAATGCCTCATGATCATCCAAGCGTGAACACATACCACACAAAAATGATACCAAATGATTTGGGATAAAACACTCTTTCATAAGATGTATAATAATTTACTGTTCATAGATGATTTTTAAAATAATTAGCGATTTTCTAGGTGTAATTTTTTTTTAGACTCACACGGTATATAAATTGCACAGAGACTCAAAGTACCGGTATGAATATACGGGGCGGCTGTGCCCCTGCCAGAATCCGCACTTGATGTGCAGGCACTGTTACGCACAACGACTGGCACGGCTTTATATCCGCAAACTATAGGACATCCGCTTTGTGCAACTAGGCATTCAGCATAGATAGTATACTTTGTTTGCGAGTTCTAGACTTTCTCCATATTTTCACATAGCATAATACAGTTGAAGGTATAACATTTATTAAAGAGCCACTCGAAGATATGATTATTAACAAAGAAGTTGAGAGCAAGTCTAATGGTGACTTTACGCATGCAGTTTAAATTGATTGAAAGTGATTGTAGACTTTTAATTTTGTTGCACTTACACATTAGTTATGAATTTTTAGTTACGTTTAGATACAGAAATAACACATTTTGTTCTCACATACAAATTGCTACCATGTTGTTTCCATGGCAACGACAATGTTCTGGTTTATATATAACTTAGAATAATTATGACCAGGATGCGAATCAAAATGATAGCATGAAATTTATATATTTTGACAGTTCTATATGTTTTTATCACTTGAGTCTCTGTGCAATTTATATACCGTTTTTTTTCATCAGTTTCTCTTTGATATAGCATATTAAAAAGCTCCTTCTTGTTTAACCATCGAATAAATCCTTCCTTCTCACATATTGCCCTTTAGTTATTCACGTTCACAGAGCACTTTAGAAAAATTGAGTTTGAAAATGTTTATCTAAATGACGACGAAAACGAAGAAACAGACAATCTTCAATTTAAACCATTTTACCATATGTACACAAGCAGCATACTCACAATGACGGTCCAGCGCCAATATCTTTGAAGGAGTTTATCTAAATCACTTCGTCTATATTGAAGAGGTATTAGCTCCGAATAGCAGGACTTTCGAGATTTGCTCCTACACTCATAGGCTACCAGCATATGAACGCAAGCGCGTGGAATAGTTCAAGCTTACCTGAAGATAACTATAGAAAGCAGTGAAAAGTATATGCGATTTCGAGTGTTTTTTAAAACCCACATTACTGCATCGGTACGCTTTTATAATCAATTGTGACAATGTATTTGGACCATCGCCTGAGCGGAGCATCGCTAAAGGGGGTGGGGTGTAAGGGTGTTTCAACCCGCTCCCCCCATGCGAATTATCTGTCGCAAACCTCAAACATGTTGATGCTTTTGGGCATGTTTGGATCCGGCACGAAAATCGAGCAATTCTTCAACACATCATATTTTTACCCTGGCTTTGCCCCTCAATTTTAAAATTAAGACCCCAAGCCACCTCAAAGTATGTACGAATAAATGTATCCATACACACACACACACACACCACACACACACACACACAAACACACACACATATATATATATACCACACTAACTCAGAGTGATTATAGTCCCTATTTCATATTAAACTAAAATATATCTTTCCCTTAACAAATATCCTTGCACTACTAGTCCGACTCTGTATGACCCTACATCGGATAAATCCTTAAGAAATGTATGAAAAATGTGCGCGCATGTGTGCGTGTATGTGTGTTTATGCGGAATGTTGTTGTTAAATGACTTCGTGTCGTCCCCGACTCCTGGACTAGGAAAAAAAAAAGTAAAATGTTTTCAAACTCCCCCAATGTGAGTAATAAGATCATTCAATAATCACCGTCCTTTTAACCCTTCTATTTAAATATCTTTGGTTCCTCTTCTTTCATTTGTGGAAAGTCCCATGTAGTGTAGAGATTGGCAATACCTTCCAAGCCGTCCCCTGTAACTTCCCTAATATGTGAGGTCTATGCCTTTATCTGATCATTGTACAAAAGCCTTCTTTTGTGCATCAGTATGAATCCACTTATTGTAGAATGAAATACCATGTCTGGTGCCTGTCGTTCGTCCTCATTACAAACTATTGTGTTGAGCATTATTTGTTTTGCGATCATGGGTATGATTCATCGTTGACGACAAAGACATGTTTTTCACAACCTCCTTCCGCTTTAGGTGCTATTATAGTCTGCTAGATTTCAATGTCATTTATGTATTTGATGTGTTTAAATATTTCACAAAACGTCATAATGTTAGTAAGATTGGCTATCCGACCATTTGTCTATACTTTACGCATTTACTTACTTTCTTATCATTTGAAATGTGTTTTATATGTATGCTTTTAAAAATTGTTTGTATACATTTATTTCGAAAATAAACACAAACAAACAAACAGTAAATGATTCTCATCATGTTAGATCTTCCCTTTGTCATATGCACCTCCTAAGATTGATTTATACTCGTACCTCAAAGTATCTTGAACATAGTACCGTAAAAAGTCAACCAAACGTGGTTACTGTTAGATTTGAAAAGAAATCAGACCCGACAAGTATGCATGTTCTTTGTTTTAATGAAGACAAATAGTAATAGTCTGATGGCATGTCATATGACTACAGATGGATGAAACAAGACCAACACATTCACTGACATGTGAGATGTTTCAGTACACTGTGAAAAGATTGGGCAATATTTTGCCCAATGTTATGCCAATAGACAGGTGCACGGTAAGCACATGTCCCAAATGACCCCGAATATCCACAGGTTAAAACATGAAGAGGTTCCATTTTGTACATTCTGAAATAATCACTCTTACAGCAATGGAGGTGCTAGATAAATAGCCTTTGTTTCCCCTTTCAAAGCGTACTTCCACCTGTGTACCTTGGAGTGCACTGATTGTGCATAAATGAATAATGATGACATAACTTTCATGAGCACGTATCCAGTATTTTGAATATATATGTATTTCACAATTTGTTTGTCTATATTGAAGAGGTATTAGCTCCAAATAGCATGACTTTGGAGATTTGCTCTTACACTCATAGGCTACCAGCATATGAACGCAAGCGCGTGGAATAGTTCAAGCTCACCTGAAGATAACTATAGAAAGCAGCGAAAAGTATATGCGATTTCGAGAGTTTTTTTAAACTCACATTACCGCATCGGTACGCTTTTATAATCAATTGTGACAATGCATTTGGCCCATCGCCTGAGCGGAGCATCGCTAAAGGGGGTGGGGGTGTAAGGGTGTTTCAACCCCCCCCCCCCCATGCGAATTATCTGTCGCAAACCTCAAACATGTTGATGCTTTTGGGCATGTTCGGATCCGGCACGAAAATCGAGCAATTCTTCAACACATCATAATATTTTTACCCTGGCTTTGCCCCTCAATTTAAAAAAAATTAAGACCCCAAGCCACCTCATAGTATGTATGAATACATGTATGAATACACACACACACACACACACACACATATATATATATATATATATATATATATATATATATATCACACTAACTCAGAGTGATTATAGCCCCTATTTCATATTCAACTAAAATATGTCTTTCCCGTAACAAATATCCTTGCACTACTAGCCCGACTCTGTATGCCCCTACATCGGATAGATCCTTAACCCTAATAAGGCCGGGGGGGGGGGGCATTATGCCCCCCCCCCCCCTCCACGATTTTTCTGATTGCTCGGGAACGCATATGGATGGCGCCCCGCCGCTCGCTGACTTTTTTCATTCGAGTCTTGCGCAACTTTTAAAATATTTTTTTTTGAAAATCGGACCTACGATTACAAGGTCACGTGACCTTTTGTCTTTGCATGTCAGCCCGAAAATCGCTCATTTTCGTGATTTGTTTACAAGACATATGGAAAAGTCATTTTCCCTAAAAACAGATCAAACATGGGGTATTGGGTCTTGTTTAAAGTTTAGGTGGTTGTTTTGGGAGTCAAAATAGTTGAATTGTAGTAAGAAATTAAATAAAACAACAAAAACAATGAAATACATGAGTTAAGAAAACAGTGAAATACATAAGAAATTGTAAAAACAAGGGATAACATAAGGAATAAGCTGGCTCTTCCAAATTTTGTTGTCGTATTATTATTCAGAATGGTCCATTGAATATATATAGTGGTGAAAAAGAATGCTTAAATATGAATAATATATGATTTATGGGTAAAAATGTGATTTGTATGACTTTATTTGCATAAATTACCATAAATATGCAAATGAGTAAATTTGTCAAAAAATTGAAATTATCATATTATTCTATACACTTCACTTGACATGCGTGCACATTTTCGCGGTGATCGGCCGCTTCGCGGCCGAGATCTTTAGGGGGGGGGGGCATAATGCCCCCCCCCGGCTGTACTAAGACCTAAAATAGCCCGGCCTTTTTAGGGTTAAGAAATGTATGGAAAATCTGCGCGCATGTGTGCGTGTATGTGTGTTTATGCGGAATGTTGTTGTTAAATGACTTCGTGTCGTCCCCGACTCCTGGACTAGGAAAAAAAAGTAAAATGTTTTCAAACTCCCCCAATGTGAGTAATAAAATCAATCAATAATCACAGTCCTTTTAACCCTTCTATTTAAATAATTTTAGTTCCTCTTCTTCATATTTTGTGGAAAGTCCCATGTAGTGTAGAGATTGGCAATACCTTCCAAGCCGTCCCCTGTAACTTTCCTAATATGTGAGGTCTATGCCTTTATCTGATCATTGTACAAAAGCCTTCTATTGTGCATCAGTATGAATCCACTTATTGTAGAATGAAATACCATGTCTGGTGCCTGTCGTTCGTCCTCATTACCAGCTATTGTGTTGAGCATTATTTGTTTTGCGATCATGGGTATGATTCATCGTTGACGACAAAGACATGTTTTTCACAACCTCCTTCCGCTTTAGGTGCTATTATAGTCTGCTAGATTTCAATGTCATTTATGTATTTGATGTGTTTAAATATTTCACAAAACGTCATAATGTTAGTGAGATGGGCTATCCGACCCTTTGTCTATACTTTACACATTTACTTACTTTCTTATCATTTGAAATGTGTTTTATATGTATGTTTAACAAAATTGTATGTATACATGTATTTCGAAAATGATCACAAACAAACAAACAGTAAATGATTCTCATCATGTTAAATCTTCCCTTTGTCATATGCACCTCCTTAGATTGATTTATACTCGTACCTCAAAGTATCTTGAACATAGTACCGTAACAAGTCAACCAAACGTGGTTACTGATAGATTTGAAAAGAAATCAGACCCGACAAGTATGCATGTTCTTTGTTTTAATGAATACAAAAAGTAATAGTCTGGTGGCATATAATACAGACTTCCAATCATGAAGACATGTCATATGACTACAGATGGATGAAACAAGACCTACACATTCACTGACATGTGAGATGTCTCAGTACACTGTGAACAGATTGGGCAATATCTTTGCTCAATGTTATGCCAATAGACAGGTGCACGGTAAGCACATGTCCCAAATGACCCCGAATATCCACAGATCTTCAAAACATGAAGAGGTTCCACTTTGTACATTCTGAAATAATCCTTCTTACAGCGATGGAGGTGCTATATAAATAGCCTTTGTTTCCCCTTTCAAAGCATACTTCCACCTGTGTACCTTGGAGTGCACTGATTGTGCATAAATGAATAATAATTACATAACTTTCATGAGCACGTATCAAGTATTTTGAATATATCACTATGAACATGACGAACAAAGAAAGCGGACAAAATATACAGTTCCTCAGGTAGACAAAGGAACATCCCTTCACTGCTATTATGTAAAAAGGTGAATATGCATGTGACACCTGTTCTACACATTTTTACATAATAGCAGTGAAGGGATGTTCCTTTGTCTACCTGAGGAACTGTATATTTTGTCCGCTTTCGTTGTCACTCATGTTCATAGTGTATGTGTATTTCACAATTTGTTCTGCAATGACCTTTATCTGCTGATGCTCAGACTGCAACCGTCAACCAATGGACCTATTACGGATGGACATTCAACGTGATTCTTTCTTTGATCCAATGATAGTCGCCGCCTTCTGATAATGTACATCTTAAAGGTAATACAAAGTTTTGGTATGGGGTCATGAATTTGGTTCAAATGAATATATTGGAAGCATATACGATCCTACAATATTCAGTGATCGTTGTCGCGGTCGAAATCGACTCTAAAGTTATGAAATTGTAAATAATAAACATTTTATGTTGAATAGCTCCCTCTCAAGGTCAAAATATTAATTAAGCCATAAAACAATGCTTATTGACTAAAATCGACCGATAAGCTATTGTCATTCGGAAATTATATACCACAACTACATACTCTGAGATTTTCATGGTCGCAGCTACCATTGTACGGCCGTAGGAGCTATTTGAAATTTACCAAAATTTACCGGGAGCACCGGTAAATCTTTATATTCAATTTTTCTCGAAAGCAGAAGTGTTTTAGGGTCTAAAATTTCTGGTGTTTTTAATACATCCACAGGGGCATCCAAATATATCAAAATTGTAAAGAATCACTATCCACCCATTTTTCAAAATTTCCCAAAACTTTGTAATACCTTTAATGAGAATATTCAGCTGTTTTAACAATAACGAATGCGTAAGCATTTTCGGTCATTGACAAAGGAGCAGTTTCCCTCTCTTGGGTTTTGTTTGGATGGTGTGCTCTGTAAGAGTGTGTCTTAAATGAAAGCATCCCCAATGGGGAGCAGCAAAGTTGAAAAGCAGACGATTTTGGTGATATGAAATGTATTATTACTGATTCGCACACTTTCGCACACACCCATGACCTTATAAAACAGTTAGAAGGTCATGATCTTTATAAGCCCTGTGCTTTGTAATTCTGGAATATTATGAGGAAATAGGGGGAAACGGGATTTTAAATCACAACCCCAAAATCCAAAAATAACCTTTATCTGGTAATATCAACATGTTTTTCAAAATGACATACATGTACAGTACACGGAACAACAATTTCCGATTATAAGCCAGAACTGCACATCGATTTTACAAGATTTAGGCGAGTTATTATCTTCTGCACATGTAGATTAACATGTGTAAAATCACTATCTTGATTCTGTCCCGGCTTTTTGGCGGTGACCATCATGAGATCAAAGAGACGAAACATGTACGTAATGTTTTTGAGATGACACTGACGGAAACAATCACAATGAATTCGTTAAGAAAACGATGAATGTCCATCCGTAATAGGTCCATGGTCAACCCCACCATTTATTGGGCAATTTGCCCAGTGTTATTCGAAGCGGCAAACATGAATGCAGCACAGATCACGCACTACGCATCCCGTTCACGTCGTTACGTACATAACTATTTCGTATTTCCCTCAACAGCTGGTCAAGATTGTTCACAAGTGGGCTACCGTAGTCGGGCGGTTGAAGAATAATTTTTATCTTTGCTCAAATTTTGGTCAAATAGTGACCAGCAAAAAAATTACCAACGTAAATTTACCCATTTTTTTCCACAGTGTAGGCGTCAAATTGAAGTCTACACCTGCAGAATATCAAGAGACGTTGAAGCTCTCTCAAATGATACCAGTGCCTATCACGTGTTGGACCCCCACTACTGATCACTCCTTAATGATTGGCCTATGCGTGGCCCATAGGTTGAACTGGCTGGCCAAGGAGTACATGCAAAATCCTTCAGCTGTGAACAACACATTACGTTTATTTTTTTCTTTTAGCGATGAAAATATATCATTCCAAAGAGCTCGTACTTTTTAAAATAAAATGTACACATTAAAGAATTATAATAACACCTATTTTATAAAGTAAGCTTTGTGTTGCAATTTTTCTTCGAATAAGTTTAAATTTGATATTTCTCACTCTACTATCTTTAGATGACCCGTACAGTGCATATACAAAAAAGTATGCTCAACTTTGGGAGCTTATAATTAAAAAGTTATAACCTATTTGACCTTGAATCATATTTCATGGTAAAAGGTAACTCATGCATGCCCTGTTAAATGAAACAATATAATACAAATAACGCACCGCCCAACGTTCGTTAGTGGTGAATGCAGTGTACACTGCATTTACATTACGCACAACAGGGTCAGTACGACACATGCAAATCAAAACAAACGAAATCTAGATATAACGTTAAAGTCTAGGATAGTTATGTTGGTTCTAGAAAATGAAAAGATAACACCTTGCTACTTGCTCTACGCGTACGCTGCGCTGGATATCGATCTTTAGCGTGCAATATCACTTTTGACAGCGCTTTTTTGGCACGATCGTGCATGCTTTGCACCAAAAATAGGTGCATGTCATGTGACGCGTTTTGACCAATCACGATGCCTAACATACTGGAGCTATTTTATAATCATTATTATGCAGCCACAGATGACTAAGCAGCACGATTTTCTAAAAGTATTGTCAAAATTCTTTTGTTCCATGTTTGGTCTGAAGCAACGAATGTGGGTCAAAAGCCATTATGTGTGTGTTATCTGACGAAATCAATAGTATCTGCCGCGTAGCGTAGCAGAGCACATACAAATGTTAAACGAATAGTTCAGATGTAACGAGCTATTAGGGACTTTTAGATTGAGTGGACAAGAACATCGTAAACGTCCACTGATCATGCGTGTCCATGGCAAGCCGTTTTAACATTTATTCCTATTTCTTGATATCAAAAATTCAATTCTTGATATCAAGAAATGATTTTCTGTTGTAAAGCAATGGTAATTATTCATATCAAGAAATGATTTTCTGTTGTAAAGCAATTGTAATTCTTGATATCAAGAAATAGGAATAAAAGTTAAAACGGCTTGCGATAAACACGCATGATCAGATAGATAGATAGATAGATAATGGTTTTATTGAGAATAAAAGAGCAACAATGCATCGCGGCCTACAAGGCCGAATTGGGCAATGTTTTACAAATGTAAATTACAGTATATAAAAACATTCATATAAAATAACCTCAAATTAATGAACTAAACTTGAATGAGTAGATTGTTAAAAAAATAAAAATAACTTTAAAATACTTATTTCTTATTATTTGATCTCCCTAACTCATTTTATATATAAAGGAGATAAAGAGAAGTGAAGAAGAACATGATGATGGTGTAGAGTAAAGAAAGCAAAGAAAAGAGGATGGCAAGATTAAGAAGAGGATGAAGAGGAAGGAGAAGAGAAAACGTAGAAGAGAAGGAGAAAGAAGAAGAAGAAGATTCAAGTAGGGATAGTAAGATGATAGACGGAGGGTAGCGCGAATAGTAACACTGGACGTTCGCGCCGTTCTCGTCCCCTCAATATAAAAGTCCC